>SZWC01007714.1:54139-76552 GCA_023375785.1 Penium margaritaceum | reverse complement strand
GGGGGGGGGGGTTCAAACACATTACCAGTTCAATTTCCACCTTTTTCTACACGTTAGGGTGCAGAGGACAGGATGCCCCTGAAGCTAAAACACCGCAGCGAGTGAGTTCACATCACACGCCAGTACCAGCAAGAGCTGTTGGCGAGCGCCGGTGCAGCCTTGGGGCCTGAGTGAACAGCAGGCTGCACAGCAAGAGGCAGGGGTAGGAGGAGAGGAGGGCAACAGCTGAGGCACACATGCAACAGAGAAACAGGCACACACCAGCTAGCGACAACCGGATGCACCCACACACATGGAGGAGACGGGAAATCAGCCCATGGGCCCCGTTCTACCAGGAGGGCCAACAGAGACGCTGCGGACGAGAGAGGAGCTTGGGACATGCCACGGCACGGCAGACAAATCTGCAGCACGATGCATCGGGTGCAACGCAGCTCGCTTGCCAGTCCACCACACTCACCAGGCTTTTTCAATCTTGCCAGGCGTGGTTGGCCGCCGTGCCCACGTGCCCGCACCAGATGCAGACAAAACACGGGGGAACTTTTGGGGCAGCCGTGCCCAGATACAGGGCATCGGGAGTAGAGCCGCGCGGAGAGCACGACGCATTCACCCTGCTACACCTGCCCCGGCTGCTCATGTACAACTGTGAGCTCGTGTGAGGCGGGTGCCGCCGCTGACGGCTGCTGAGTCAGCAGCACAGCTGCAGGCCTGTTAGTCCCATCTGGCGTGTCGATGGCAGCACCTCCTTGGAGACCACCCGCCTTCACAAAGGCCGCGGCACCTTCCTCAAAGCTATCGACTGCAGCAACAGACTCAGCAGCTTGTGCTGCCGCCACGTCAGACGACGCGGCTTTCTCCACTGCTGCAACAGTTTCTGGGTTTGCGGGCAGCAGGCGCGATGCGTCAGTAGATCCTAGACACCCAGCAGGGCACGGTGGACCAGAAGGCATCGCAGAAGGAGCGGAATCGGCTGGCTCGAGAGGAGCGTCGGCGACTCCAGCAGCCCTAAGCGGACCTGCAAGCGACCCCGGCGTGTCGGAAGCAGGCACTTGTGCCTCAGCCGAAGAAGGAGATGCAGTCCGGCCGGATGTTCCAGATCTGCTACTCTTGTCTAGTCCTGTTTGTGGTGTTGACGAGCGCATGGCAGTCGCCGCGTCTCCTTCAGCCTCGCAGGCTTGAGGCTGCTCACGCCCTTCAACCTGGTGAACATCGCACATATCCTCTTCCTGGTCCTCAGTCGTTTGCTTGCGCGGCTGTTGTGGCCCCTGCACCCCCTGCCCCTCATGCTGTTCGCATTCATCCTCATCCGCAGTCTGCCCTGACCTCACAGCAGCAGCGCCAGCAGCAGCTGCTGCTGCTGCTGCTGCAGCCGCAACAGCAGTGGCCGTCGGTGATGGTGAGGGTCCACAGCAAGATCCCTCCTCCTCCGAGTTCTCGTAAGGGTAGTAGTACCCCACTCCCTCCTCCTCTGAGGGAGCACCACCCGGTGCCCCAACCCTGCCGGGCAGCCTGCCTCCTCCCAGGCCCATACGCCTGCGCAGCTCCTTGAGCTCTTGCTCTGCCACAAACAGCCGCTGCGCACGCCACAACAAAGAACACAGCACAGAGAGAAATATGGTCATTTCTGAGCAACAGCCACACGGAGCAAGACTGGCTCCCCTCCCACTCTTGTTACGGAAGGGTAACAGCGGCGCTGAAGAGGGCAATTGCCAGGGCAGAGGCGGGGGTAACAAGATGCACAGAAGGAGAAAAGCAGGACAGCAGCCAAAGAATGTGCAAAGGGAGATCAGACGAAGGGTCGTTTGGGGAGCATTCAGAGACGCATAAGGCGAGGCATAGGGCAGGATAGACTGAAGCCATACACGAACGCATGCAGACGATCTCCATGAAACAAACAAGCTTCCAGTCAAGGCCTCATCATGCAAACCAAAGCAATGGCAGAGGGACGGCAGCGCACACATACCTCGCGGAGGGTGAGGTTCTCTTCTTCCAACAGCCCGATCTGGCTCTCCTGCTCCTCGATGCGTGTCCTCAGAAAGGCGTCTGCAGAACCTCTGCCCGTGCCTCCAGCCCTCAGGCTTCCACCTTGCCCGCAGTAGCCATAGCCCCCCGCGAGTCCGGGCGATCGAGGGCCACCACCACAAACGCCGGCAGCCCCTGAAGATGGCTTTGCCATACTCGCACGAGACTTCCCGCCATGCGCATCCACGCCACTTGAAATGACGCCATTGCAGGTGTTACCAACGCCGGCACCATCACGAGCCACAGCGGCAGCACCAGCAGCGGGAGCGGGAGCTATGGCAGCAGGAGCGTCCGGCAGGAGCAGGAGGTTGTAGCGCCAGCGCTGTTGCTGATCGTGCTGCCGACTCTGCTGCTGCTGCTGCTGCTGCTGCTGCTGCTGCTGCTGCTGCTGCTGCTGCTGCTGCTGCTGTTGCTCTTCTTGCTCTTGCTGCAGCTGCTGCTGTTGCTGGCGAGGCACAAGGGGGGGCTTCTGTAACCTCTTCTTCGGCCTCCCTGCTCCGGTGCCAACGAGCATGGGCTTGGCTGCCTCGAGGTGCCTCTGGCGGGCAGCAACGCTCTGCCCTTTGCCCCTCCTCTGCCCGGAAGAGCAAGCCCCACCTTCAACAGAACCCTCTTCCTCTCCTGTGGTGAGCGGTTGAGACTCCTCGTCTCCTTGCCCTCGTGCATTGCCGCTGTCCTCCTCCTGCTGCTGCTGTTTCTTCGGCTGATGCGCACAGAATGTGCTGCTAATGCTCGAGGACGACGAGGACGACGCGTCGCGGCCATCCACGCTTGAGCCCTCCCGCTTCTGCCGCTGCCCCGGCCCCTCCTTCGCCCTGCCCTTCAAGCTCCCACCGTCTGGCCCCTGCACCGCAACGCCTTCTGTGTCCAAGAGGCCAGTGAAGGCCTCAGCGTTTGCCGCAACAGAGTCACTAGAGGCCCCACCGGCCACTCCAGCTTCTCCCACCCCATCACCCACGCTGTCCCTCATGCCGTGTGCTCTCTTCTGCTCTTCCCTTGCCGCCAATCCCTGCATCCAGTCCTCATCCTCTTCACCATTGCCCCCACCGTACTCCTCGTCTTCCTCCTCATCCTCCTCGTCGTCCCCCTCCCCCGCATCCTCATCGCCCCCGCCGTCATCGTCGTCGTCATCGCCACCGCCGCCCTCCTCGCCGTCCCCGCTGCTCGTGCGGCCCGGGGTGGGGAGAATGTCGAGGCGCAGGCAGTCATTCATCGTGCCATACGGGTTCACCAGCATGTCCCTCATCACGTCGCCGCAGTGCATCTCCGTGCTCGGAGTGGCAGGAGCCCAGGGAGAGGGCAGCGCCGAGTTCCTCCGGGAAGGAGCGCGGGCGAGGAAGGGAAAAGGCGAGGAGGCCAAAGATGGGGGAAGCATCGGAAGAGGGAGGTCGGAACCACCGCCATCAGCACCATCTGCTCGAGACAGATGTACATGATTCTCCTGCTGCTCCTCACCGTCCGGGCTTGCTTGGGCACACTGTGCAGAGGCGAGATCCTGTCCACCGCTCACTTCAGGTCCAGGCAGCAACGCACTGCCCTCTGGTGCACGCACATGCGTCTGCTGGAGCTTTCTCGGCTGCTGCCGTTGCTGCTGCTGCCGCCACGGACGTTTCCGCCACTCTTCACTGGCCCGTCCCCCTCGCTGCTTGCCCTCTCTCCATCCATTCTTCTCAGCAACACCATTTCCCACCCCGGCGACGAACTGAAGTTTCCTGTCAGTGAACTCCCTCCCTGTGGCAGCCCCTCCAATAGCACCTCCCATCCCTCCAATTACCCCGCCATTGCCTCCTCCTCCTCCTCCTCCTCCTCCTCCTCCACCTCCTCCACCACCTCGCCCTCTGCCTCTTCCAGCCGAACCCCTTCCACCACGCTGGCCCCGCCCTCCACGCCCTCCTCCTCGCCCTCCTGCCCCTGAGCTCTGAACTGCAGCGGACGACATGGCTACCTTGCGAGGTCCAGCAGGACCACCACGTCCCATCCCCATCCGTGGCCCAGGCAGACCGGCACCAAAATCCTTTCCCATCCCTCCATCCACCCGAAGATACATGGGTGGCCGGCGCTGCGGCTGCTGCTGCTGCTGCTGCTGCTGCTGTTGCTGCTGAGGCTGAGGCGGTCCGGGAGGGGGAGGCAAAGTGGTGGCCATGCCCATGGAACATGACACGTCCCTCATCATCTGCCAGCTCCGCTGGCGGAGCTCCCACAAACGTGGTGGCCGGAACTCGCCATCTTCGAGTGCCCCCGGATCCTCCGTTCCCGTGCAGCTCACCCCCTTTGTCACTTCCTCTCCCCCCACGCCTTCATCCCTAAGCTCCACGTCTCCTCCTCCCCAGCCCACTGAACCTCTGCCTCCAGATCCAGCCTTCCTGGCCCATGCATCCGCTCCCATTCTCCAGCGTCCCTCTCTTCTCCCTCCATCGCCAAACCCTCCGCCTCCATGAAAGGCCCCGCTGACCTGGGGCTTCTGATTGTCGCCGATTTTGCATCCAGGCTTCCTAAACTTCTTCTGCCTGCCTCCATGACCGCCAGCGGACTTGCGTTTTCGTTTCCCACTGCCACCACCTTTCCCCCTCGCAACAAAAGCAGGGCCATGCTGTGCCGCACCCGCTTGGTTTCCAGGCCAGCGTTCCAAGGGTGAAGCATCTTGCCCTTGGCTCCACATCTCTTTCACAGACTGCTGCCACTGCTGCTGCTGCTGCTGATGCTGGTGCTGCTGATGCGGCTGCTGATGCTGCTGCTGATGCTGCTGCTGATGCTGCTGCTGCTGCTGCTGCTGCTGCTGCTGCTGCTGCTGCGGTTGCTGCTGCTGCTCCTCCACCTGCTGCTGTGGCGGCTGCTGCTGCTCCTGCTGCTGCTGCTGCTGCTGCTGGTTCTCTTGCATCTCTTTTGGAAGCAGTGGCCCAAGAACAAGGCAGTTCGGCGCTTCAACCTGTTGTTGCAACGATTCTGGCTGAGCCTGCTGCTCGTCCTCTTTCAGCTTCCTCATGAGGTCGAACACAGGCAAGTCTGGAGCCAAAAATGTGCGCCCATTGGTCTTCCTAGTGCCGCCAGTGCTGCCACTACCACCACCGCCACCAGTGCTACTGCTGCTGCCACTCGGACCTTCTGCTGCAGAGCAGGAAACGGTTTGCAACCTCGCGGACGTACCTTCACCCTCCTTGGCAACAAATCCGTAGCCTGTGGACAAGGATGACGGCAAGGCAGCCGCTTGCCTCTCGTCGCCTGGCACAGCCACACAGACCCCGTTCTTGGGTGGACCTCCCTCCCCACCTCGTTCACGTGGAGCAGAAGACTGGGGGTTCCACCTGCCCTTCCGCCAAGGCTTACCAATGAGCCCACAGCTGCCCCTCCGCCTTGATCCACCAGCGCTCCTGAACCCTCCCCTTCCTCGCCCTCCCCCACGGCTCCTCCCAGCGTCTCTCCTCACAGTGCCTGGCTCGGCTTGCCATCCTGGCTGGAAGGTTCGATGGCTGACATGCCATCCTGTGTCGTTGCGACGGCCGTGAAGCTCGTCACGCCCGCCACTGTTCCCAATGTCCACAGGTGCGGCTTGAAGCTTGCTATCGTCGGTGCAAGTTTTCAAGAAGTTCAGCGCTTCCTCCGTGACACCAGATGGTACCCGGATAGCCTTGGAAGGCCGTTGCTCAAGTGCGCCGTCTTCTTTGGCCGGAGAACCCGCACAGGCTTGCAGCGAAAGTGGGGAAACGGAGTCGAGGGGAGCTTCAGCTGCGGCTGGATCGGCATGACTTCCTCCTCGTGGCTGCTGCTGCTGCTGCTCCTGCTCTCTTGCGGCATCAACCGCTGCTTCAAGCTCTATGACATGCCCAAGACTCGGTGCTCCGCTGCTGGCCGCCCCGGGCAACTGGTTTGTGATGCCAGGCGATGCATGGCTGACATTTCCTACCGCACACGGCAGCTCTTCGCCCCTCGACAAAAGCTGCCGCTTCGCTCTAGGGTGCGAGCAAATTTCAGGATGGTTGTGGTCCTGCCACACACCCAGGGCCGGGTCGGAAAGGGTCGTGGCTGTTGAAGCTGCCAGAGGCGGACTTGGCTGCGGCTGCTGCTGGTGAGTTACTCCGTTGACGCACCCCGAGTTCAAGACAGGTGGAGGAGAGGGAGGAGGAGGTGGCTGACGGTGGGGAGGAGGAGGCGTGAAGGAGCCACGAGAAACGCTGTTGATGCGCGGGTGGTTGCCGCGATCGGAGACAGAGACAGAGGGCGGCGATAGCTTGGCAAGACGATGGTCTGGCGCAGGGGGCACCGCCGATGGAGCGGGGGGCGAAGAGGCAAGAGCTTTGACTTGAGCCATGGTAGGGGGCAAATGATGCCGAGGAGCTCGGACAAATGGAAAAAGGTACAGCACTCGAGATAGAAGTCAGAACAAAGTCCTTCAAGCATGCCACCGTTGCCGAGGACTATCCCTTCTCAAGCGTTTGCCCCTCGCGGACACACTCCACCTGCAACGCAGCAGCTGCAGCACCGCTCGGAGGCATTGGCGCAGAAAAAAGAACGTCTCTCTTCCCTACCCACGGGATCCGCGTACACTTCAACTAGCTTGCTGACGACTCACCACGGAGAACGGTGAAAGCAGGACGAGCACCTTAGCTCATCGCTTGCACCTCGCTTACTACTCAGCCGTGCGTTCAACATAGGGAGGGAGGCGCATCACGTCAAGAGACGGTGCGCGGAGACCACGCACGTTGCCGGTTATCGTCCCACCGTAGGAGGAAGTCGTCGCCGTGCACAACTCCACCGCCAAGGTGAGGCAGGCCGAGTGGACGCCCGTGTGAACCGTCCAACCGGCGCCGGCCACCACACAGAGAGCGGGCCTACATACAAAGGGGGGGCTCTCGACGGCCGGCCCGGTCCCCATCTCCTGGCCGATGTATCATACCAACCGCCCGGAGTAGGATGCTGCCGGCGCGCATGCCCGCTCGCCATGCCCATCTCGCGCGTGCGTCGCCGGTTCGTGTCGATTCCCTTTGCATGGAGGCCAGCACGCCGTCTGTCATCAGCTCGCCCTAGGCCCGTTGGGAACGCCGTGAAAGTACCTCTGTGGGTCCTACGTGGCAGCCAAAGATACGGGTAGTTTGACGAGGAGATGCTTTGAACACGGGAGCACAGGAAAAAACAAAATCTGGTACCGTACTGGATGGCATAGTCACCAATTTAACTATTTTTATTCGGACATGCCTTTTCTAAGACATTACTGACCACTTTGGTGAATCACCTCTGAAATTTGGGTGATCTCATTTTTGGTAAGCACATTACTTTCAGGAAAAATCTCTGTGCAAGAGATGGATCAGTTGCCAGATGGGCTCCTGCACTTGGGTCCTTGTGTCACGTGCACGTGCCAAGTATGCGGGAACTCCGTGACCTGCTTTTGAACATCCAATTTCATGGATGCTCAAGATGTGATGAAGGGATCCCGTTGCATGCTTACATCAAAGATGATACCGTCGATGAATATGGCAATTTGCACCTCAATAACTAGGCACTTTACGCGACCATGTACAAAATACCTTTTGCCTGGAATTTGGGAAAATGTAGCAATCAATGAAATGGGTTCAATATCTTTGGTGAATAGACCGTCCACTACGGTATGTGTGGCACTAGAATCTTTCATAATCAACAATGGAGGGTACTTCAATAGCAAGTGGAAAACCAATCACACGCATGCAGAAAAATAAATTAAGCCATTGATATTTAATCAATGAGATTGGATTCTCAATGAGAAAAAATCTTGTGAGAGAGTGCAATGTTGCTAGTCACGGCAAGATACCTCACAACGTCATGAGGTTTCAAGAATATGCGGATTGCATCTTTACACAACCCATGTTTGTCAATAAAGTCATAACGAATCTGGTCATGTTCACCAAATTCATTTTTTTTCTATAATATTGATAAAATTTTAAAAAAATTGATACCTAAACGGCGTGCGTCGAGGTACACAGCCAAAATGCCCATGATGTCTTGTACTAAAAACTCGCAAACAACACATTTACTTGAGGGACACCCCTTCATGACTCTTGCTGCTGTGCCAGTTGGTAGAACAGAGACAATGCAGGTGTCTCCACAATGCAGGTCTCAAAGACATGTCGATGTTAGTAGGACGAAGTGATGGTTTGCCAACGAAGGAGAACGATGGAGGTGAGATATAGGAGCACCCGCAACACTCAATGCCTCAGCATCATCCTATGGGGCACTGTTTAAAGCCACCATGGAACTAGACTCAGATTAACTGGGGATGTGTTCGCTTATACCCTCCACGACCACCTGAGCTAATGTATCGTGTGGTGCGCAAAGCCACTCGTGTGCATCCCATAAGTCACACACTCATGCGTATGTAGCCCTCCTTTGCATTTCCTGGTGGGTAAGTGACTAGCTACATCCTGAGATGTGGATGTAATGCTAAAAAACGCCTCTCAAACGATTGTCACATGAAGACGTTGCCCATTGATGAGGGAACCAGTCTCATCCTCCTCGGCACGGCATCTTGCACACTTATGAATGGGTACCATTCCCTCATTCTGAGGAACAGACTCTGCTATAAGTGCAACAGGTGGATAAAATGCAAAGACTCCCTTGTGATGTCAGACGTAGGAGGAGTACCTCTAGTGGCCAGTATGCAGTCGATGACAAATAATTAATCAATGGATGTAGCTGGTGTAGCACCTCTAGGTGGTGTAGTTGATGCAACCGAGAGGCTCACAAAGCTAATGCAGGTTATGTAGCTGGTGTTCTGGATGTTGCACATGATGTCGACGTAGCCGATTGAGCCGATGCTGTAGATAATGTAGATGTTGAAGATACATCTAATGCAACTAGTGATATAGATGTTGCATGTGTTGCCGATGGTACTGATTGTGCACATGGCAGAACTTATGCTACTGAATATGCAGAAATTGTTGAGGCACCTCATGTTGATGGTGTTGTCGAAACCAATGGTACAACTAGTGTAGCACCTCATGGAGCCGATGCTACGACAAAGGTAGAGACTACTGATACACCCACTGATACTGATGTAGCTGATGTTATTGATACAGCTCATAGAACAATTACTTTTGGAGAGGTAGATATTACCAATGCATCTGATTACGTTGAACCTGTTGATGCCATTGGCACACCTTCTGAAACCAAAACAGTTAAAACAAGTGGTGGAGCTGATGATACTATATGTGTGGATGCTCCCAATGCAGTTCATTTTGCTTGTGATGTCAATGCCACTGGTGTAGCAAGTGTGGTGAGTAAATTAAATGTATTTGATGGAGTTGATGTCATTGACGGGATATATGTTGTCAATGTACCCGATGCTGCTGATGCTACGGACACCAGTGGTGTAGCTCGCGTAGCTGATGCAAGAGATAGAGGTGATGCTACTGACGTTGTAGACACTATGAATGCACCTGGTGCGAGTGATGGTCTGGACACCAATGATGTAGTTAGTGATGTCCTTGTGGTTAATGAAGTTGATGTTGCGTAAGGTGCTGGAAATGGGGACAAGAGGGTAATATGCTTATGAGGTATTGTGCTGAAGGCCTGGAGAAATTTGTCACTCTCGTTCTTGACCCTCCACGGCCTATGCCTACACTATGTCTACCCCTACTCTTGGGATCTGGTAGAGAGGGTAGTCCCATGCCTCCGCCAGCTCATGCTTTGTACCTGTTTGCAATGGATATCCATTGAGCAACAACATACATAATATGATGACTTGCACGTTGGTGTGAACTGGTGCTTCTGAGGCAGAGTTGGGGAAGGTGGTTGAAGTGGAGCCTCGATGTACAAAGGCCTGGCAAGAAACAAGAACAAAGATGGCGGACAGGATTCGACATGACAGGATTCAGCGATCAATCACCAAATCCATTATCGAACTACGGCTGAATACGCCTGATGTCCCCGTCATATTTAAGATCTATTGTTGACGAATAATGAATATATCAGGGAATGATGGCAAGAAGAGGGAGGGTATTGATCGGATCGATGCAAACGGATCCTGAGGTAAGTTCAACCAAGGCACATGTATCAGAACGGTCAATGTGCATGCACAAGCTCTGCCGGTGTGAACATCGACAGGACCATTTGAGAAACGCTTTCCAGCTCATTCTTTTTCAAGTGTTCAGATTCAGTATTTAGCTACCCATGTACCCAGGGGTTAGAGTTTCTTGAGTCAAGGATCTCTCTCTCTCTCTCTCTCTCTCTCTCTCTCTCTCTCTCTCTCTCTCTCTTGCACAGACACACACACACACACACACACACACACGCACACACACACACACACACACACACACACACACACACACACTGTTGTGGATCTGGCTTGTAGCGTGTGTTGATCCACATGGTTTTGCGATTGGCTTGCATTGTCTCATAAGAGTTTTGTGATACTCAACGACCTGCATTTCCAACAAGTGGTATCAGAGCAGGTGAGTCATAACTCTTTTGAAGACTACTTTTGCTGTTCCTTGAAGTCAAGAAAGAGTATCACGACAAGATTCAATGGTGGCCCTTTGGATGACCACTTTGAAGTACAACCATTTGATGGATTCGACTCCAGTAAAATAACGTTCAACATGACAATGGTATTTTTGGCCAAAGGATTGTGGGGTGTTGTCTCAGAACCCCCAGAAGGAACGTTGGACCCAAACGCCAACACTGAAGAAAAAATACTATGAGAACAGCCGCTCAACGAGGCGTTTGTTATCTTGGCAATGCACGTGTCATACATATTGAAGTTCCTGATAAGAGATAACGACGCAACACTTAACCCACACAACTTCATAGGTCTCTTTTTGCAAATATTGTATTCATCGGAAAGTCAGTGTTTCCGAGCTTCATCAACTCTTCATCCAGTTCTGTGAATTCAAAATAGGAGAGACAGCCCGATTGAAAGATCATGTGGCCTAGGTTAGAAAAGCTTGTTGATCGTATCACTGCCATGGGCCAAGCATTATCTGAGAAAGTGGTGGTTGTACTTATGTTTTCCAGTTTACCTTTCAGATTTGGCACAACCGTAAAACAGCTACTTGCCGTAAAAAAATAAGGAGCAACATGTGACAACCATTCAGACTCTTGAAGCAACCAGCTTCTATCAGCAGCAACATCAGCAACAACAGCACCAGATTTGCAGGGCGAGGGGCACAGGGAGCACAAGCTGTCCCAGCACCACTGGTTGGTGCATATGAACTAACTCTTGAGCGTGCCTGTGAATTTTTTTTGGAGACAAAGAAAAATATCTCAAAGTTCCTGAAGGAGGTGCAGCTGCACTTGCTACCAAAGCGGGGAACCAGCACTTCAATCATCGGCCTACATTTCAAGGTGACAACTAAGGTGGTTTTTCAACTACGCACTTCCCGGTTCAGGCTCCTCAAAGGCTCAGTTTTCAAGGTGGGATTACTCCACCTAGAGAACTGGCAGAAACGGTTTTGAACATGCGAGGTGGTGGAACTGCCAACAACTTGGCCATCTCAACAGAATATGTGACAAGCCATGCCAGCCACGATATCCGTCACCTCAATATGCCCTTCTTACCACTGGAACAGAGGTAGAGCAACTTCAGACCACAAAAGATTCATCACTCCTGGAAAATATCAAGAAGATGATGACACAAATGGCGCAAGACTGGGTCATCATATGTGAACCATTGGATATCAGATCAACGACACCAGGAATTCCCCCATCAATTTTACATCATCTGCTAAAAATCTACCAATCAGATCTACCTCTGATATGCCTCCTAAACACACCTCAGAGGCAGATGATTTCACCATGAAGGAGCTTGCTTTATGCTCCATTGACAGTGCTTTCCTACTAGCCATGGAATCCTGGCTTGGATTTTGGACTCTGGAAGCCCCCGACATATGACATGCAATGTGGCCTACTTTATTGACTTCAAAGAGTTCAGAAATCCAAAACCGGTTCGTCTTGCTGACAGACGCATCCTCATTGCAATTAGGATGGACATTGTGCATGTCTCATTTCATATGAAGGAAAATTGGCTTCCTGGATTAGGCTGAAGTCTTTTCTATATCAGGTTCTGGCAACCAACCTCCTATCCATCGCACGCCTGAATGACAATGATGTTAGTTAAAGTTGCCGGATCTATGCCCATGATGGAAAATTATGGAAAAGTCAAAACAAGAAGGCTTTATCACTATTCTCCTAATCTTGGATACCGAAGCTGATGATGGGACCACTGAATTTGCACTGAAAGCCTGCGGTCATTCATCCGCTCATTCCTTATGACAAGAGACACTGACACTCTTATGGCACCAACAACTCAGTCACGTTGGCGTCGAGGCATTGATTGGCATTTCCAAGGCAGCAATGGTGGAATTCCTACCACAAAATCTGACCAAATCAACCTCCACCTGCTGCAAAGGATGCCTTGTTGAGGGTGCAAACCAAAGAAGATTGCCGGATCGCAGGTTAGATCCTGATCCCCGCTTACAGATCCTACAAGTGATTTGGATCCTCGGATCCAAAGAAAAAAAAAATCCGGATCCTAAGGACCCCCGAATATTCTTTAGATGGGTTAAGCAAGGTCCACACCTGCAATTTTGAATGCCCAACCCCATTTTCTTATTATGAAAATATTCCCAAATCCTGGATCGGATCCTAATAAAGGATCTGGGTTCACAAGTGTGATTCCCAGATTCTAGGATTTGGTGTGCTGCAAGGCAGCCTTGTAGGGAAGCGAAGCCAAGACTGCTTTCCAATACACTCTAATGTCAGTGCTGTAGACAAACTTCATCTGGGCCACATGGACCTCTGCTGGATCAAAGTCACATCTATCTCTGGAAATCCTGATTTCCTTGTGCTTCTGGATGATTTCACTCATCCTGAATGGCTATGCCTCCTTTGCATCAAATCTGAAGCACCTGAGCACATCATCACTTGGATTAGGAGAGATGAGAACGAGACAGACAAGAGGGTGAAGGCTTTCCGCTCTGACAATGGTGAGGAATTCTTCAACAAATTCCTTACCACATTCTATGAACAACACTGCATCAGACATCAGTGGACCTTGCTTCATATCCCACAACAGAACGGGCGTGCTGAGCGTATGAACAGCACACTGCATGAAAAGGCTTGGCACATGCTTCATGTAGGTGGACTACCTCATGGTTTTTGGATAGAGGCTGTTAATACAGCTGGCTATCCGCCACACATGCGGCTAGAGACAAAGTTGGTCACCACACCAAGAGGAGTGTTTTGATGGACTACAACAATAACAGCCAAGCACATCGACTGTCATACCCCCGCACCATCGTCAAAAGTCATAGAGCTACCTTTGATGAAATCCTCAAAGATCGTGTCTCAGCCCCACACTAAGAACCACCACAACTTTATGTCATTCCTCTTGATTCGCAGCCACTCCTATCCCACAGCATCCTACTCATTTTGGACCAGAAGATCACGTTTGTATTATTCCAGCCATTGTCTCAGCTAAAGATCAGAAAGTCGCAGTTCCGCCTCCACCACTGCCGTCGCCAACTCCGCCGGCACCATGCAAATGGAACCAAAACTACATCAAGGACTGGAATCCAACAACACCTCCTCTTCACTCTTCTTGTGTTGCCAACCAACATGCTCTAGCAACCCTCTTTGGCGACAACAAAACTCATCCCAACGCATCCATTGTCACCTCATACACATCTGCTTCTGCCTCAACCACCTCCATCCTAACTACGGTCGATCCGTGTCCCGACTCTATCATTTTTTCTCCTGTTGTGGTTCTGGTCAACTACAAAGATGATATGAAATGCCTGGAAGTGGTATGCTGTGGCTCTCAGTGAATTGAGCAACTCCGCAAGCAAAAGACGTGGGCGCTCGTTGATTGGTTTCCTGATGTACTGGGAACACATGTTGAAGTACCCTACAAGAAAATTTCTTACATCTTAGGTTTTTTTGTGTGCATATGAGCATGAGTGTACAAAGAAAAAAAATTCCAAATATTCATCAAAGAGTAATGTGAAAGGAATCTTGCCACTTTTCTCATATGCGTAAAACAATTTATTTCAAAGAAGTTGTTCTTGAGTACACCTTATATGATGTTTTTGCAAGACAGTTATAGAGACTTCAAAACCCTATTCTGCATCTAGTCTATTTCTATCCTTTGAGCATAAATGCATTAACGAAACTTTATTATCCTATCTTTAAGCGTCATCCCTCCCACTCAAACCACAAGAGTTTTCAGGCAGTAAAACAAGAAGTGTATTAGTGTGATGGCTAACCTTGTACAATAATGTACTTCAACTATTTAGTATTTTTCATCCTCTTGACATATCTCTTTGTCCATTTAAATCTCTCTTTGTCCATATACTGGTCAATTTATTTTTTTAGCCCCCCAGCTACTCTTTCCATTACGCTCCGCCGATACAATTTTGTCTTTTAGAGAAGAGGGGATGGTGGGAGCTCCAGATATAGAGATCCCCTCAAATAGTCAAAATTGTATATCCGTAGTGCGGCGGATAATGTAGCTGTGTAGCAGGAGGACCAGTTCGGCCCTCTCGCTACTTCGACAACGCCTTGCGGAAACAAGGGGTGGTTGAACACCACCCCTCGCCATGGTGAGGGCTGGCCGGCGGCCAGCCCTTCACTGGCCGCCGTCCAGCTGGCGGCCGGTCGGCGGCCGACCAGCGGCCGATGGCCGGCCGGTCAGGTGACCTGGCCGGTCATCGGCTGACCACCTGCTGGCTACGGATCGAGCTGGTCACTTGATTGGGGGCCAGGAGGTTGTGAGGCCTCGAGGGTCGAGATCTGTGGACTCGGAACCCTCATCCTCGCCCTCTCCTCCTCGCCTCACCAGATGAGCGAGGCGAGGGATAGAGCAAGAGCGAGACCGAGGATAGTGCGAGAGACTTAGGCACTGAATCGTCAACCGTGCCTCGCACGCGATGTTTTCGTGCCATCACGTCACAAAATGAAACTCGAGTCTGTTTTGTACGAACTTTGAGTTTCAAACACAGAAAACTCTTGTGAACTCACGATTTTGGGATAATGCCCCCTTCGTTGGGGACCCAGAACGAGAGGGCGAGATAAAAATGGAAATGAACCTATGGAAAATCAAAATATTTGAGTATCCCTGTACAGGTCGTTGGTGTCGATTGCTCTCAGAGTGACATGGAGGGAAAAACCCCTCCAGCAAGCTTTGGACGCCTTTTTGCGAACTATGACAACGACTTTGGTGCAGGAGCTTGAGACACACCCGAGACAGCGGCTTTCAGAGCAAGACGATCTTCGCGACTAAGTCTACGACGGTTTCGGCCGCTACAACAAAGATTAACCGCCTCCAGCAGCTATAATAGTAGCAGAAATGCAACAGGGTGGTACGGTCTTAAATCTTCACCATTATGAGTACCGTAAAGAGCTCTGGAAAGCTCTTGCAGAGCCCTGGAAATCTCTTGAAGAGCTCCTTCTTATTTTCTCATTTCCTCCCAGCTTCTTCTCTTCCCCAAGGAGCTACGTGAATTTTTAGTGGACGGGGTGGGGAGTGTCCACCCCCAAATGACCATTGCCCCTCCTCCTTTCAAGATTCTCTCATCCCTCCTTTAACCAAAAAATTGGGGTAGTGCTCCTTCCAAGACCAGAGAGCACCAAGAGCACCTTAAAAAGAGAGAAGGCAACCTTTTGAAGATTTTCTACGGCTTCTTCAACGCCGTCGGCTGAAGGGAGATGTCGCCAAGAGGCACCAAAAGAAGCAAAGAGGAGTGAAGGCCCAAGAAGAGAAGGCCAAACAAGATAAGAGGAAGCAAGAGAAGCAACCCAAGACAAAGAGGGTAAGAAGCGGGATAATCTTACAGACCCCCACTCTTCTTCTATGGATGAAATCATTGCATTGTTTGAAACTACCTTTCAACAACACATCTTGGTAGTTTCAACCCTGCTCTCATAGAAGAACTCCAAACGAGCTAAGGCTAAGCTGAAAACCATTGAGGAGGACCTTGCTAACGCACTTTGCACCAAATACCTGCCCTTGAACAAAACCTTCCGTCTATTTTTAAGCTCCTGGTTCACCCTCTGGTGGAAAACCCCTGGCATTCACCCGTCTTTGTAACATAACCTCTTGGGGAGCCGGGTTCAAACCCCGGCTTCTTTGGTGTTGAGGAAGCCCCCCGCCTCAGTTGGTCACGACCAGAGGTCAAAAGAAGAAGGGGGGATTTGTTTTTACCCACCATTGGAAAACGTTTTGTGCAGGTTATCCACAGTTGAAAACTTTATTTCCGTATCAGCCAGTATTAGGAGAAGAAGACTAGTACGCCCACTTTTCGACAGGGGGCTTCCGTTATCCCCACTGTTTGTAATCACTGCGCACTATGTCCAAAGTTAAGAAAAGAAGCACTCTTTATCTACTTTTAACAACATGACTCTCATACCCACTTTTCAAGCTGGCCAGAGGCAAGACTACAGATCGCGACAACAACAGAACGGGACCCTAGTGCGGGAATTATCTTCATCGGAAAAGTGGAGCTTCACGCCGGCTACGTGGCAGGCCACGGTGTCAGGCTTAAAGCTTTCACCGGAGGACTACTCATAGGCGCCGACGACGTAGTCCACTCTCCATTCAAGTGCTACCAAGATTTTGCCGATTAGACGAACGGACGCCATTGATCCTCTGACGTACAATTCCCGGATCCACGGTTTGTACACCAATCACAGTTCGCCAAATACATCTCTTGACTACCGTCAGTCGTGAGCGATGAACATTATAACACACAGTTTACGTTTACGTTGGACTCACTTTGATGCACACCCATTCAGGTTTTGAATCGGTATAATGTACTGGAACGCACTGTCGCCGGGCATATTGAACAGTGCAGAAAAGCATACCGCACCTACCTTGTCTTCGTATTTCACATTTTTGTACATCGTACAAAGCATGGCTCAAAAGTTGTATGGAAATAACGTGGTGTATGTTGTATGCGCGGTGTATGTCATGGTACGCCGACCGCTCCCTCGTGCGCCCCTCCACAATCCACCACAAAGCTTGACGAGGTACATGGCTCCTTCGACACTGTGTGCTCGATGTGGCATAGCACCTATGCATCCTTCCTCGATGGGTCTCCTTTCGTCCCTGTTTTGCTACACTTGTGGCCCTCCTTGAAAAACAATGGTGACATTGTTGGTCTTCTTCTGCCACCGTGCCTTGAGCTGCCACGCGTTGCACGCTTGCCTCCAGTGTGCACATCGGGCCTCTAGTTGAGTTGGCTCGCTTCTCACGAAGGTGACCTCATGTGTGTCAACACCACGTAGTCGTGCACCACCTCGCGGCAGGCGTCCATGTTCCGAAAGGCATTGCCTCCCGGAAAGTTCACGGAGGCGTCCTGTCAGGGACGCTTTCTTGGCTTGGTGCCCTTCATCTTCGCGCTGGCATCCCGGGAGTCCGTCGGGGGAGGGGTATGTTCATCATCAAACGATCCTGCATCGAGGAGAATTGGAGAAGAGTTAACAAGTGTCGAGAAGAACTGGCGTATGACGTGGACAGCAATAACATCAGGCAGTTGTACCGTACTTAGACGGAGTAACAATTCCAAGCCAGTCAAGACCGAGGCCATGGCAATTTCGATGACTACAACCCACCCGCAGCCGGGGAACGGAACGGCCGGACGCGGGAGCCACCATTCAACCTCATCGAACACTGTTATCCATGCTCTAGAGAGCGTGGAGTAATGCGCTCTTCCACCTGGAGGTGCTCGACCTAGCAAGCCTCTTCAAAGTCGTCAAACACATAGCCGTTCGTGTACCCTTGGGACACACGAGGCTCCTCCTCCTCGTCGGAGCTGCCGACGGTCGCTTTCGGGGGAGCGTAAAAGCAAATCAACGGTAGATCCATAACACTCCCTGTGGGTACAACATGCAGTACCATGCACACTAATACACATTTGACCCACGCACAGGTCATATTCGTAACCATCATACCAACTTACCAGAATTCAAAACGAGCACAAGTGCCATGGCGAGCAGGATGACCTGGGGAGAGGAAAGCTCCAAAAAGAAGCGTCATGTTTGCAATGGCGTGCAAGTGGCATGCACGGTGCACAGAGGGGAAAATCAATCTAGTGCATGGGATGCACCATGGTGAACCGCGGGACATCATGTCCCTGGCTGCTAGTAACGGTCATCGTCGTTGGGAGCATAAAAAACTGGGCCGGTTCACCGGCTATGGGAGCACACATCCATTATGCGCCGACGTGGCTTCTGTGTGGCATTCGCATCATCGTTGACGGATGCATGGGACCGGAAGTCCGGATGTGACAGTCGACAACCAATATCTGCCGACGTGGCACGCGTGTGGCCTTCGATATCGTCATCCGAAGTAAGATTGAGACCCCCTTTGTAACTTAGAAGACGCTACTTCACGGCCATGCACGATCATGGTTCGTACTACAAGAGGTGGTGATGACACCGTTTTGTCGTTTTACAAAGATGACGACTACTGCGAACAAAAAAAATACCCCCCCCCCCCCCATGTCATGCACGAGCATTTTGGCGACACGAATGCAGCAAATTTGGTCCGGCCGCACGACTTTACGTTGACGACACGCAAAGAAGTGCGATGACGCTTCACTTCTATCCTCATGTTCACGTTAACTTAGCACGCAACTCCCACTGGAACAAAAGATGGAACGAATTCATGGAATCAGAAAATATTGTGACCAGGATATCCACTCCTGAAATATGATGCATAGACTACCAGGAATGTAGTCATGTTTTTCTTTAGAGTGGGTACCGCTGATACGGTTATTTACTAGGGTGTTAAAGCTCGCGTACCCATAAAACGTAAAGTGTGACTCTCATCCGCCCGTCGTTCGAAAGAAAAGCAATGATATACCCGTGGTTCGGAAGAAAAGCAACCATCCGCCCACAATGCGTTACAAAAGCAACCATCCGCCCAGCCTCCGCAGTAACATTAACCAACCACCCACCCATTTCTTCATGCTGGATCACAGCATGTGGTTTGGACCTGAAATGGAAAAATGTGCAATGGTGCATCTTTCTGAGACATTTTGAATGACAAAAATCATGTCATGCATCAATGCTACATGGTATGTGGTGGGAACATGACAAATTTTTGGCGTTTCTGGGTTCCTAAGTTATTCTCTGTGTAAAATTGAAACAATCGTTATTTTATGTATGTAATTTTCATGTGCTTCATTTTTTGTGCAACGTTGTCATATGTGTTGTTTTTTGTGTAGCATTGTCATATGGATTAATTTGTGCGCGACAATGGTATAGCATCCATATAGTTAAAAAAACTGGGTATCTGTGACCTGAACCCTATTTAATATTCTTCATTTGTGGAAAATTCGGTCAGCCGTTAAAATGAGTGGGTAGTCTGGTGATTTTGTGTACATAGTGGGAATTCGGGAAGGTCGAGGCTCAGAACTTGGTTAGAAGGGAATTATTCCGTAAGGACAAATCAAGACTGGGACAAGGTCATCTCTTGGAAAAGCATTCGTCATGTTCACGCGTGCATCGCGCGCGTAGCGTCCATGAAGCTCCGCTCCGCTTTGTGAACGGGGCCTGCAAATTCCTCTTGTGCGAATCGCGTTGAAGTGGCGCCGAATTGGACTTCCTCTAAGCTAGTTGCGGGTTGGCTCAGAACGAAGTGTTCCACACAACACGAGTAGACATGGCTGACAGAACTTGTGCCATGTAAGTTTTTCTTGATCTCTCGAGCCATGCTGGCAATGCGTCCTCGACTGTACTAATGGACTTGGCATCTGTGTGAAGGTGGAAGCGGCGGGCTCTCCTTTGTGTTCTGAATCTTATACTCATCGGCTGCGGAGCTGCTCTGATTAAAGCTGGCCTACAGGGCCGCACTGAGGTTGAAGAGTATCTTCTTAGAGGGCGGACAGCTGAAATTTCCGGAGCTGGGAGAGCGGCAGATGGCGGTGCCCCAAGGTTGCGGTCAGAATCAGGGCTTGCCATGTTGAAAGTAACATGTTTCACGTTGAATGGTAGGGCTGAATCTCACCCATTTCCTTCTTGCAGCCCTATTGGCTCTCTTGCGAGCACGGGAAATCCGGTCGCTGGTGAAAACCACACCACAAGTAACAGTACCGATGTCAATGATGAGAGCTTTCTGGGAGTTTGGATGCTTGGCGACCCTTACACATCTCTTGTTCGTGAAATTGGTGTTTTTTTTGCAAGCTACCATGATGCATTATCCATTTTCACCTTCGTTGTAAAGAACGGTCGTCTTGCAGGTAGCTTGCGGGGCCCTCATCATTGCTTTGAGCGTGCTTGGCACCTGTGGTGGGATATCCGCAAATCTTGAAGTTTTGTTCTGGTAAGCGGTCATTCATTTGAAATCATTCATGTGAACCCACCCGGATCATTCTGCTCAACATCCTCTCTGTTTCTATAGGTACTATGCACCTTCATTTGTTATGGTCGCGATTGTCGCATACTTGGGCTGCTTCTGCTTCATCTTCGCTGCAGACCAGGTCAGTGCACGCCATGATCCTTTGTGTACGCTACCGTTGTGCACCTGGTCATTTGACAATACAGATTCTTATTGCAGAGATCATATCAACGGCTTGTACATGTCGTGTACGACGCCCAAGTTGAAGAGTCGTTTGATACAGTAAGCGTCTGCTCCATTCACCAGCCCTTCCTTCAGATCAACGGGGATTGACCATTCTTCTGAACATCCTCTTTTTCCAGATGCATGCTGCGCTTATCGAAGGCGGAGTGTTTTCCCTGATCACGACAGTCTTCCTCTGTGGATCACTATGGACAGCATCTGCCATTATGGGCCATGGTGACTAACTGGCTATTTTTGGTTGCTGACATGGATTATCGAGTGCAAAATTTTATGCGAGAGACCAACTTATGTGTCTTGACGATTTGCAGGTTATGCTCTTCGAAGTATGGCTATGAGCATGAACGCATTAACCCTTGTCTTTGGACTCTTCATCCTCTACTTAGCTGTTCTTACATCCTTATCTCGGAATGCGTAAGGGCGTTGTTTTTTTAATGACATCAATGATGATGCCAAAACGGTGAGCTGAAAGATGTGAGTTGGGATTTGCAGGGGGCAGTATGCCGCGATACTTGTCGCAGTGCTTGGTTCCCTAATAGCATCCTTTTCGCTCGTGGGATTCTGTGGCTTGTCAAAAAAAAATCGAGTACTTCTAGCGCTCCATGTCGTAATTCTCTCTGTAAGACACCACTTATCTCAGAGGAAATTATCCAGAAGTCTTTTGAATAAGTGGCACCGAATCACCTACTTCTCACCTTCCTCCATAACGATCATGTGGCAGATTTTCACCCTTCTGCTCCTTGCTGCGGCCATTGTGTGCTTTGTACTTCGTGCCAATGCTGAGGAGTACATCACCAGCCATTGGGATCTTGTGTCATCCAAGGTTCTTGTGCCAAGAGTGGAAGGCTGGATGTAACTCTATGTTCGAACAAATTCTGAAGCATCTTTCTTTTGCATGTCTCAGGTTGTTCACGTTTCAATGGGCGAAGCATACTCCAATCTGTCGCAGCACATTCTGTTGATTGGAGTGAGTGACTGGTTTCAAAGTAAAGTGTAAGACATCATCCTTGCACTTATGTGTATAACGACTTTGCTTCTCATCACACAGGTTGCCTCTTTGATCTTGATGGTCTGCCTCGTGTATAATCTGGTGACCGATATTTACCTTCTATGGAGCTGGAAAGAAGTGGTGCGTGCTTCAAAGAGGTCCAGGTTTGTTGGGGTTTGTGGCACCCGGACTGGACCAGGATGTTGATGGGGCCAATCCTTGTGGGCGACGCAGGTCCTTTCTGACGAGGAGGAGGCTGAGCTTCAGGTGTTCATACCGACAAAACGGAAGTCTGGCAACAGTGATGGAAATTCACATACTAAAGCAAAAAAACAAAAGAAAAGGGCTGTTCACCCCGTTTCTCAACATGGGGAAACGCCTGACTTGGAGCCTGAGAGCGGAAAGAGCCCAACTGTCAAGGAGACCTTCCCAACACAAGATACAGCAGAACGTGTGAACAAGGAAAGAGGTGCAACGGGGCGCCAGAGGGTGGTACATGTGACACAAGATTCTATTCGCGAAAGGACAAGAGGAGAGACCTCCAGCGATGCACATATCAGTAGAGATTCTCTTACAGACTCCGACAACGGTGGCTCAAAGGTCCGACAACATTCAGAGGTTTCAAGTCTTGAAGATGACGACGTCGAAATCAGCGTGGCAGCCTGGGCCAAGCAAACTGCAGCAACCCAGAAGGCTAAGGGAGCTCCAGCTCTTGCTGACGATGTTCCTGAGAAATCAGAAAGCAAACAAGGCAGTGGAGGCCCATCGGCTAGCTGGCTCAGCCTATTCTATCGTAGGTGATTGTGCAGTGCAAAGTAAGCATTGTGCTATAAACCATCACCCATGCCAAAAGTCATCTTCT
>SZWC01007713.1:93675-106540 GCA_023375785.1 Penium margaritaceum | reverse complement strand
CCCCCCCCCCCCCCCCCCTCCCCCCTCAGGATGCCCTTGTACCATACGACCCTCTCCCACCCAATTCTGGTAGCCATGCACTGGATAATCATGCACAGCCTGGCAAGTTGCACACAGCACCTTGCCAGAAACATGGGCAGCATGAGTGGCTCAGCTCGCAACAATTGCACGTCCGAGAATTTTGAGCACAAGCTGCAAACATTCTTTTCCAAGGTTTTTCATATTCTTTTTGGAACAGTTGTGCTAGCACATTTTGCATCATTTGCGATGCAGAAATATTGGCTGACTCACCAGCAACACATGTGCAGCAGAAGTTAGTGCACACAATGCAGTAAGGTAGTTCCTGGTAGCCTGCCTTCTTGAGTGGACAAGACCCTCCGTTCGCAGGACAGGAGAGCGGTCGATCGTAATGGCTGCTCAACATGGTGGAAGTTTTGGGAAAGCATGATTCTTGATTTTTTCTTGGTGATTTTTTTAAAAGAAAATTGTTTGCAATGAATAAAAACACACAAGTCTCTTGTTTGCACAGAGCATAGCATAGCCTTGCTCATTGTACATGTTGTGGCATGGAATTGGGTGGCATTGTACGTTGTGAAACTGTACAACATGCTATGCTGTGGCATGGCATGGGATGGCACAATATGGTGCATTATGATGTTGTATGCTCAGGCGCTAAATTATGAGTTTTTTTCTTTGCGCCTCATGCACTGCTAGAAACGACAACCACATCTGCCATGTGAAATGCCACAGAGTGCTACACTCAATGAGCACCCTGTGAACCTAACAAAAAACCTGCACTCTTGAAAGAAAAAGCAGAGAACTTGAGGCTTAGCATGATCTCTGCTTGAAAGGGACGCGCACTCACAATTCCACGAGGGATGAAAGTGCCATGAGTGTGGTTGGAAGCATGCCTGTCAGTTGGTTGTCGTCGATCCAGCTGCATTGCACATCGTAGAGAAAAGAGGTGTCAATGTATGTGCAGATGTTCCTGTTCACAAACCTCTGGCCAGGTGGGCGATCCATCATCAGGGGTGGGGTGGGGGGAGGGGGGTCATCAAACTCCTCCTGTCTCCGGAGGGGGTGTGTAGCCTCTGCATCAACAGGCCATGCACACCAGAACTTGCAGCAGTGAAATTCACCCCCCCCCTCCCCTCCCCAATGCACTCCCCCCCCCCTCCCCCCCTTCTTCTTTGATGCCGCCATTCTCACCCAAACTGGCGAGAGGGGGGGGGGGGGGTGGCGATTGGTGAAAGTGGTATGCTCTTCCCCTTTTCTCCACTTTATGGATGGAAGTGTGCTTCACGTCTCTCCCTAGATGTAAGTCCATGTTAATGATTGGAAAACCCTGTCAATGCTTTAACAAAGGATCTCAGTTAAAAATTCCGATGCCGTCTCCAACATGGGCCAACATAGAAGACGAATGTACAAATAGAAGGGGAATGCCAACATGGACTAGGTGTCAACCCACGGCTTTGCAGATGTCCACAAAGTGCAACCTATTTGGTTTGTTGTCAACCACGTCAGGATTACAGCTTAAAAGCAAGAGTTGAGCTTCCACGGACTTTGTTCAATGGGCCTCAAGGCCGGGATTCAATACAGCATCACAAACGGAAAGTATAAATGAGAAAAGAAACCGCTTACAAGCATACGAGCATAAAAAGAACATGGTTGTGGGTTGTAAGCGGCTCGCTCTAAGCTTGCAAGCGACCTACCTGACCTCGCTCTGCATTTGCACGAGGACAAATGCTGGTGCGATGGTTTCACACATCAACTGAAGCCTACAAAGGCCTACAATCCCGTGCTTGTACTGTCTATTGTCACCAATTTGTCTTTTCAGTGAAAGAAAACTTAAGCTTTGTATTTTGGGTTGATGATTAAGTAGAAGAACAATGATTGCTGCCATGGACTGGCATACGTACGTAGTAGAAAAAGAATTTTAGGTCAAAACAAAAATAGGTGCTGTGGCTTGCGATTCGTAGGTACCGGTGGATTCAGGAGGCTGGAGTGGTGGCCTTGCGCTACTGTGCGTGCAACAGAGAGGAGGCATGCGGACGGAGCACAGGGTGCTGCTGCCAAGCACAGAGCAAGTGCTGGGCAACAGCGACAAGGGGGAGCTGTCTGTGGCTTCAGGCCACACCTTTGGAAGAGGACAATAGGACCTTTCTCCCACCGGCAAACTTTCGCCTCCATGCCCAACTGTGGCTCGGCCTTCCCCAAGGGCATCTGAGCAGGTGGGGCTGGACTGGCTGGCGCCGCCGACAGCAGTGACACGGAAGGAGAAGGAGGTGGGTGCGGTGTGGCAGGTTCACAACACCATCCGAGATGAGCTGGCTGACATCTGAAGAGAGCACCACCTCACCGTACAGGTTGAGCCCAAGGTTGTATTGCCGCTGCGCAGTTGGCAGGGCTTCCAGCACCCAGACCATACCCTTGTGGACCACAAGTGGGGCATCATGTGGGTGCTTGATGTTATGACCGTGGACGTGCAGGGGAAGAGGGCCAGTGGGCTGGGAAAGGCTGTCACTACTACACAAAAGGACAAGACGGACAAGCACGCAGGTGCACCACGGGGGGACACTACTTGCTGGCGCTGGTATGGGAGACGCTGAGTGTCCTGGGAGACGAGTTTTGGGTCTTCGTTTCCCGCCTAGCAAAGATCTGCCTCTTGTGCAGGATGTTGTAGCGCTCAGCTGAAGCTTTAGAGAATGGGGCTCAGCGTGCCGTGGGAGCCTTGGCCCAACGTGTGTATATTGCAGGCATTTGCAGCCAGTGCAAGGCCATCCGACTCTACTTGGTCACGCATGCCCAGGCGAAGGTACCCTTCCCTGTCGAGGTAACAACGGTGGCTCAGTGGGGGCTGGTGCGGCGCGCCATAGCGCTCTCCGACTTGTATGGGGTAGAACCTGTCTCTGCCCCCTGGTGCCTAGGTTGTATGCATGCCCACCTTATTGTGCTGTAGGTGGTGGCCTACTATACCACGTGGTTGTGTAGGTCCGTGGCGGAATTGTATGTTCCCAATTACTGAAAACAGCTCTTCTCCAAAATACGACAGTTCATGAATACTTTCATTTCGTTTCCATGTACTGTTGAAGTAAAATGAAAGAAAATTTGACTGGCGTTTGTACTGTAGTCATTAAAATGAAATAACACTGAGTTGTCAAATTTTGTCTTAGTGAGCATTGAAACTGCAACCAGAATTTTGCCGCACTTTGTTCCATTGCATTTTGACACATGGCTGGAAAGACAAGTTTTAATTTTTTCATTTTCCTTTCAAAGACAAATTTTACTTTGAGATGTGTGGCTAAACACTGGTTAGTGCCCATGGGAATAGAAAAAACAGTGTGAAAATTAAAACTAAATCAAAGTTATCCTCAGACAGCTAAAATTGACATTGAAATTGGTTTCATTCGGTCAAATGTGAAACAAAACAGAGAAAGTTGAAATCTAAACTAGTCAAAATTGAGATAAGAACATTTAATTGAACTTTTACCAGACATATGTACTGTAGAACTAGGTAGCGCCACGATAGGGTGCAACGAGAAAGCTGGAGAAGGAACATATTTGATGATGTCATAAGATCCTCCTCCCATCCCTTGGGCCAGTTCAGTAATTATCAGACAAGGAAAGAGAGCATAGGGGGCAAGGCACTGGAGGCGAGGGAAGTATTTGGTATTCTCCTCATGCTAGCTCTTCCTCTCGCAGTTTTCTCAGGTCTTTGTTGTAATAACGTTTGTCAATCCATTCATTCCACTGAGAGACAAAACGAAAGAATCTGAGATTCATCATCCAAGTCACAAGTGTGGCACGCTGCAATGTTTGTCACACAATATTTGTGAGTACAGAGGCCTTTGGTGTTCTCATCTTTCCAGCACTACTACTCACAGGTACTGCAGGTTTACTAAGGCACCAATGGAAGCTGGAATTCTGCCAGTCAGTTGGTTGTGGTACAAGGCTCTGCAGATGAAACGGTGTGATTAGCAAAAAGAGCAATTCACAAGCATTGTTTTTGTACCATGAGTGAAAAAATCACAGTGCAATTTGCATGATTCAGATCCTGCTTCAAATGCAAGTGACAGCGTACAGGTGGTGACCACAACGTGGATACAACAAGCTTGAACCGAACCAACTATCTGACAGGTAAAACAAACCTTTTCCTTTACACAGATCCGAGTGTCTCCTAGCCAGAAACACACCCAGAAAACACAAAAAAACATATCATTACAGTACCGATGCACAAGACAATATTATATTTCCTTAATCACAAACTTATAAACCTTTCGAAGTAACCGGGCACAGATGTGCAAAGGTGCAACCGTGTTGGCCCCTTGTCTTCCAGACAAGGAATACAGTGCAAAAGGAGGAGGTGAGCGACCAAGGAATTGTACCATGCGTGGAAAAGCAAAATTCAGCATTAACACAGCACGGTTTGCTTTGTTCGAACTGTTGAACAGACAAGCACTGTTCTCCTCATGTCAGCACTGCAACTTACAGTGTCGTCAAACTTGTTATGGTACCAATGGAATCGGGAATGCTGCCATTCAGTTTATTTGTGTCTAAGCGCCTGCAGTGGATAGTGGTGTTCATGTGAGGCCACATTGCATGGATCAGGTCTTGCTTCAAATGCAAGTGCCAGCTTACAGCTGGTGACCAAAACCTGGATGCAACGAGCTTGAATCAAAGCAACTACCTGACAGAAGATACAAATAGTTCTACTGCACAAGTCCAAGTCTGCCATGGCAAAATCTAGTCCCTGAAAACAATCATGAATATTTTAATAGAGTGCTAATGCACCCAGAATCTCCTGAAAGAAGTCATCACATATCCTACTGCCATGAACATGTGCTGCATCTTTGGACACCAGAGCATCCTGTAATTAACAGATGGCATGTCACAACAGGTAGAAGGAAGGCCTTAACCTGTCCCCCATCTCCTCCTTGCTACTTTCTTCCTGCCACATCCTTCATGAAAAATCCTCTCATACGTGTGTTGACCTGTCAGTGTCACGGTGGAGAACAAGGCTGTGAGGAAAACCTCAACCTCCTTTAATGAGCAGTGTTGGTCTTGGAGGACCAAAAATGAACCTGAGGATCTAAAGGATCAAGGTCAACGATGAAGGGGGTGAGGAAGGATCGAGGATCGAGGTGCGTAACCTTGGGGGGAGGGGGGGCGGGTGGGGACAAGTGGCCCGGTGCCACCACAGAGCACCAACTGGCGGATACACTAGTAGTCTAGAGCAGCCCACTACAATCGCCGATCCTGCCAGCTAAGGAATTGAATTTGGGGCCTCCCTCCCCAAAGGTATTCAAGTCTAGAGTTATATGCGCTTTGCCAGCAGTGGCTGTTTTTGTTTAGATTTTTTTGCAAATGTTCACTTCTCTTTAGACTCTGAAGTTCAGACATAGCCTTTTTCTCGTTTCTAGGTCTTTCACCCATCTTTGACTGGGTGTTGCACCTCTGCCCTTGCCTTGTCATTTGGCCAACCATCAGACGTTCAACTCCCCCACCACTGAAGTACGTCAATGGCTGGAGAGTGGAAGGTCTGAGACACTAGTGTGACAAGTGGAACACAAGTGTGCAAAGGTGCAGCCAAGTTGGTCTGTTGTCAAACACAGCAGGAGTGCAGTACGGAAGCAAGATTTGAATTGTTCCATTAAACTTCCCACTGAACAAGGTTCAACAATGTCACACAGCATGGTTCTTCATACAGAAATGCAAACAAAGAAAACCTTTAGTTTTTTCCTCCTGCCATGACGTAAACTCACAGGTCAATCAGATTTCGTAGGGCAGAAAAGAAACCTGGAATGCTGCCAGTCAGCTGATTGTTTTGCAAACCTCTGTAGCTCGAACAATGTTCATAAGAAACACAAGCATGCCACAGTGGTTTTTACCATGTGTGAAAGGAACACAGTGCACATTCCATGGATCAGGTCTTGCTTCACATGCATGATACAGCCTCTAGCTTGTGACTATGATGTGGATGCAGAGAGCTTGAACCACACCAACTATTGGAAAGTGGAGATAATAATTTCTTTCTACACAGGGGTAATTCTCTCACGAGCAGATCCAGGCTCCAAGAATTCCGACTAGCACATCATTACAGTGCTGATGCACCAAACACCATCATATCGCACTAGTCACACATCCCACTACCATACACATATGCTGAGTCTATGGCCACCTGTGCATCACGCAACTGCATCGCATGACAGGTGAATGGAAGCGTCTCACCTGCCCCTTCTAGCTTCTCCTTTCCTGCCTCACCCATGATCCAAACTCCTGTCATTCTTATATCCACCTCTCAGTACTAAGGTCGAGGTTAATGTTGGGAGGAAAATCTTGACCTCCTGAAAAAGAAGGTTGATTGGAAAGTCACTAGAGGACTGGTACACATATCTAGTCCAGCTTACTCATCCTGGATGCCATCAACAATAATCAAGCTGCTACTCCTTTCCCTGAAACATGTGTTGCTCCTTTTGAAGGGTCCCAGCAACTGGGACTCAAGACTCCTACACTGGATGCAGAATGTTTATCCTTCCATATGTGTTGAGTTTTGGTCATAGGGTGAAATCAAATTTCAAGGTCAAGGTTGACAGATCTGGACCTTCCCAGGTCCGTGAAAAGTTCAAGAGCAACATCGTCTCCTACACCTGTAAGTACAGCCAGAATATGCTTGTATTCTTTTCTTTTATCTTTCTTCTCTTGTTTTCACATACAATAGTTCAACATATGCCTGTTGTTGACATACTGCCTCTGAGACGGCAACTTGAATTCCAGCAACCCTGCTGCTGTGACAGCAATCTTGCCATTTTAGCAATAATCAGCCTCTGTGGTGAGAGTCTCCACGCACGTTGTTGAATTTAAAGGGTCGCCCTCCTCCCATTCCGCACACCACCAAAATGACCAGCTTTTATTTGGAGAGTCTCAACTCAGAAAATTGACCGATGGACACCAACCCAGGTTGCTAAGAGGCTAGTAAACCATACATGAACACACAATGCAAATTATCTAGCCTACCTCCAAATTCAGCTCGTTCATGCCGATATGTAACCATCCACCTGCCTGTCCACCCTGAATACCCCACGTAGCAACCAGCTCCACTCGAGTATTCTCTAGAGTATGCCTGAAGGAGATGGACTCATGACCAGTGACAGCCTTCATAGTACGCCGACAATGAGTTGCCACCAATGCTGGTAAATGGCATATCCCCGTAAGGAAATTTGGTACATCTTGCTGAAAGATTCAGCACTGATGAGTTACAATGTACAGCCATATCATCTGGCCACACCCTATTGGCCTTCAACTACGTAAGCATTGGCACAAAACGAACATCGATGTGCAAATGTGCAACCATTCGTCTGTCATCAACCACGGCAGGAGCACAGTAAAGGCAATATTTGAGCTTCTAAAGGACTTGTTCCATGGATGGAAAAGGGAAGTTTTGCATTGGCAGGCAGCACAGTTTTCCATAAAGTAACTACAGACATAGATACCTCTATCATTCTCATACTGACAGCACTATCACTCACAGGATTGCCAGGTTTTTTAGGGTACCAATAAAATGTGGAATGGTGCCATTCAATTTGTTTGAGTTCAATTTCCTGCAACACGAATGGTGATTATGAGAAACAAGAGCATATCACAAGAAGTGTTCTGTACCGTGTATGAAAAAAACACAACGCACATTGCATGGTTCAGGTCTTTCTTTGAATGCAAGTGAAAGCGTACAGCTGAGAAACGTAAATGCACAAATCTCAAAATACCTCACATATCTTATCCTTCAGCTCATTCTTGCCCATGTGCAATGATATCCCTGCCTGAATATAAAAAATGCCCTGATTCTTTACTTCTCCACTGCATAGGAAGCAGAAGGGAGACACCCTCCTTGCCATTGAAGGCCTTCAAAGTACACAGGAAATGGTTTTCCACGAAGGTGGGTAAAAGGTCTACATTTAACAAGGAATTTCATGAAGCTGACAAGCTGACAATGATGAGTTGCAATGCACGGCCATTTCATTTGGCCAGCCTTTAGGCCTGGCCAAATGAAAAACATTCATTGGTGTGAACCGAACTTGAGTTGAGATTCAGGACTTGTTCCATGGAACAAGTCCTGAATCTCAACTCAAGTTCGGTTTACATTTACTCAGTCAGTTGATTATTGTTCAAGTTTCTGAGTTGAGATTCAGGACTTGTTCCATGTCTATTATGAACACCGTTCGGTTCAATTTCAGCAATGGAACACGGCATGGTTCTTCATGCAGTAAATGTAAACACGTAGGCCTTTCCATTATTTCCCTCCAACAATACTACTCACAATCTTGTCAGAAGTGTTAGAGTACCAATGGAAGGAACACTTTGGAATGCTGCCAGTCAGTTGATTATTGTTCAAGTTTCTGCAGCTCAAATGGTGTTCATAATAGACACAAGCGTGTCACACGCAGTGATCTGTACCATGATTGAAAGGAACACTTTGCACATAGATTGGTTTGGGTTTTGTTTCAATTACAGGTGACAGTGCACCAGTACACTGTACGATTCAGCAACAACATGCCACAGCTTTTGTCCATGTGACACCAGGCTGCACATTCTACTTGGACCTAGCAGACAAATGAACTGAATCACAACATGGTCAGTTGAAGAGATAGGTGAGTTCTGAAGTAGAGGGTTGGGCCCTGAGATGATGAGCCAGAAAGTAAACCCCTATCAGTAGGCCAACCCTCAGCAATTGAACTCTCTAATTACTGCCCTTTAACAGCTACTGCGTGACCACCGGTAGTGGTCCTCTGGCCACCAATGCTCCTGTCCACATGCCAAGCAGAGCTATGCCGGACACCTTTTCTTTTTTCCCTCCTGCTAGCTCTAACTTAAACCACAAGCTTCTGTTATTTTCTGCTTGCCTGCACTACTACTCACAGGGATTGAAGCTTTTTTAGGGCACCAATGGGAGCTGGAATGCTGCCAGTGAGGTCACTGTACGACAAGTCTCTGCAGCTCAAATGGTGTTCACAAGAAACATGAGCAAGTCAAAAGCAGTGTGTTGTATTATGAGTGAACGAAGAATAGTGCACATTGTTTGGTTCAGGTCTCATTTCAATTGCAAGTGACAGCCTACAGCTGGTGACCTGAACGTGGCTACAACTTATTAGAAAGGCCAAAAACGTGTCCCTAGGGCCACCAATTGTTTCCTACGCCAACATGTCCTTGGCCGGCTGATGTTTCTCCACCTTGGCTGCTTACGCTTTTGAGGCTAACCTCATTGCAGATATGTTGGAGCACTCCTTGCTGTCATACCCGGCATCCACATTGTGCCCAGAAAAAGATTTAACTAGTGCCCCCCCGTCATCCACAAGGCAGCGGAAGAACCCTCTGGCTTCCTTTTTTCATCGGAGCACAATCTCCTTCCAGATGATGGCCAGCTTGTCCCGGATGATATTGTCGCAAGATGTTGACCGGGGAAAGCACAGTATTTCTCACTTTTTCTGCACTGGAAGGGATTAAGCTATGTGGCCAACGAATGCGTGTGTGTGGTGTTAATAAAAAACGGCCTGCCAAATACAGAGCCTAGCCCCCGTACTTCCACCGGGGTGGTTTCCTCTCAATGGAATCCCCACCGTGTGGTGGTCAATCAAAAGCGAAGCTTCACATGTAACGGGGGGGGGGGGGGGGTGACTGTTTGGGCACTAAATTTCAACGCCAAAACTATTTGTGGTGGGATCAGTGTTTGCCACTGGAACCTCAAAGTGCACACTGATAGTCGTGTGTTCCCACCAAAATGAGAATGTGACTCTACACTTGTTCCATAAACAGCATGGATTCTGGTTTACTCTCCTTTTCTTCCTTGTTTTCCATGAAGGAGACACAAACAAATTCCATCATGGATCAGCATAACCACACAGTAAAAGAAAATTTTTTCTGCCGCTCAGGGCATGAAATGGTGGGTTAAAACAACCCAAAAACCAGAAAAAACAAGAGAAACCTCATCTGACTCCTCAAAAGAATGAAAATCGTATAGATCAGACAGGACTTGCTGGCCAAACGGCCGCTCTCCATGGTAGGGCTGCAATTCGGCATGATTTTTGTTCTGCAGTAGAGCACCGCGGTTTGCTACTTTCCCAGGAGGTGGATACAAACACCTGTAGCACGCCCATGGAAGGGAACTGCATAGGTTAAGTACTGGGATACAGTTCATGTACCACAATCCACGGTATAAGATGCAGAGACATGACAAGAATCCTGTTACAATTGCATTCAAGTGCTCTTTTACTTGGCCCTCTTCATTATGCTCCAGGCAGGGGCAGCAGAACTGCAGCATCAGGCAATTGTGGCTTATTCTTACGTTATTGCCTTCTAAGACAACAGCAGGATCTGTGCAGTACCAGACTCCCTGGCATTGTGCTTCTCCACTATTCTCCAGGTTGTAAGCATGAAGGATTGTAGACAACGCAAAGTGCCTATTGTGGCAGAGAATGGCAGGAGCCAATCATAATTTGTTTGCAGGGACTCGAACCGCCCCAGATGACGTGGTCCTCCTGAGTTGCTCGGACAGGTCTGACGGTTCTCCGGAGGGGGTGGGGGGGGGGGGGGGGGGGGGAGTGGTTCTTGGAGCAGACCTGGCAGCTGGTGGTGTTGCCATGTTTTGAAGGACCTCCAGAAGGCCATGATGATGTGAAGCCTCTACATTGTGCCTAAGGCCTAATATTGGGTGTGTGAAATACCTCCCCAACAAGATTGGTTGGGGGTGTTGTGGGGTTTTGACTCCACACTGTGGACAATCCTCTATGGAAGACTGGACGTGGTGGAGGCTCCAAATAAATTCATGATACCTTTCACAGCAGGCTCTTTCACAGTCTTGGGGAGATAAAGAATATAGGCAGAGCACCTTTCCCTTGCTTGCCAGCTGATCCGTACGTGTTGGGCTGTGGGGTACAGGGAGGCGGCACTCTCACTCCAGGCAATTCCTACGGGTACTGGGATTTTGGTATCCTTGAAACCAGCTGACTTGTGCCTCCAAGCCCAGCTTTGGCTTGGTCTACCCCTGAAGTACCTATTCAATCATGATTCCCACATTTTGAGACTTCACAAGTCTTCAAAAGCTTTACAACTGCACCACTACATAACAACATTCCGATTCTGACCCACGTCCCATTCAGTTCTTCCTTCCGATTTGTGTAACAGCGTGGATTCTAGTCAAGCATCAGTACAGGTACAATACAGGCACATTGAGAACCATGCAAACACCTCTCCCTCACATCACTCCAGTGTGGCCACACGATTCCTTCTCAGAACCCCTGCTGCACTGGTGCATGCAATCCTGCCCATGGTGGTACCATGCTACCATCAATGTGCATACTTCTTACTGCTTGTGAAGAGTGGAAGAATGACGAATTTGGGTATTACACTACAATGGTGCCTACATCTGCTCTTCTATGAGTGGAAAGTTCTCCTGTATCAATTCGTGAGGAGAAAGACTTTGCACTGGCATGTTCACGGTGCACTTCTGGTTTCTGCCTCCCAGTATTGGACAACCCTTCCCAATATAGAGCAGCAGAGCAGTCCTGGTATGATATTCTCATGTGGGCACACCAAGTGAGAAGAAGTAGTGGAAAGCACATATAGGAAAAGGTGATAGACACAATTTGCCTATTCCAGTGGTAATGAAGTGGGATGAGAATCTCTTAAACTCCTTGCAACGAGTGAAAGAAAATTAGTCCCATTGCGGACGAGGTGGAAAGAGAGCCCATGGACCAGGTGGTGATAGACAAGATTTGTCTATCCCAATGGTAAGACTAAAAGACTCCTAGGTAGGAGGCCATGGTTTTAAGTCCAGGATTTAAAATTTCCTTTGGTGGCCCATGGAGGGTCGCGATGCCAGGAGGATAGTAAGGCTTATGAGTGGTCTCACGGAGGGGCCACGACCTGCAGTATCTAACATGGGAGACCTTGGATGGCCTGGGGGGGCAGTTTTGGATCCTTCTCTCCCACATTTTCAGGACTCTCCTCTCAGCTGGGACACGCCAGTGCATGGCTGAGGCCCTGGAGCGCTGAAATCAGCGGGCGGTGGGGGCCTTGGCCCAATGTTCCTCTATTGCTGGCATCTGAATCCAGTTTTTGGCCATCAAGCTCTATAGTTCCATGCACAGGCAAGGCAAGGGCGCCATTTCCTGCAGATATGGTGCTAGTGGCTTGGAGGGGGAGGGTTGGGTGCGCAATAGGGCTGGCCAGCCCATGTGAGGTGGTGCATGCCTTTGCTGGTGTCTATCTAGTGAGTTTTTCTACTTTCCTTTTCCAGAAGAAATGACATCTGATACCTCGTAGTTGTGCCAGTCCCCAGAGGCTCTTGCATGATCCCTTTCACATAAAACCAAAGTTCAACTGAGAAAAAAAAAGGAAAGAAATCAAATAAATCATATCACTTCTCCACATTACCTACACCCATTTTGCAGCCCAAACTCTCAGCTTCTTATTCACATCCCCGAAATCTTCAGCATGCTGATCTGATAATTAGCACGTCCTGTCCACATGTTGATGTGTTATTGACCTTATTATGCATAGCACTGTCAGATGGATCCCTTCAGTGATCCATCTGTCGTGGAAATTGGTTCCTTCTGGAACCAATTTCCAGGACAGTCTTTGATTACATGTATTTATGGCTCCAAGTCTGGAACTGAAAGTTCTATTAGATCTCACCAATTCAGACATTTAGAACAAAAATAAGGAATTGATTGATGAGAGGGAACATGCAAACGCCGTCACTGACCGGCACAACATCGGGGTATGAAAGCATCCAAATGCCGCCACCCACGGCACAATGAGGTGGAGAGGAAAAGCATGGCATTCAGGCAGTTTCCATGCCCTTGACTCCCCTCCC
>SZWC01007713.1:59914-69955 GCA_023375785.1 Penium margaritaceum | reverse complement strand
CCCCCTCCCAACCCCCTCGCACCCTCCCTCCCTTCCTCCCCCACCCCTACCCCCTCCCCCCCTCTCCTCCACCACCCCTTTGTTTTCCACCTTCTCTGTACCGGTCGTCTCCCTCTGTTTCTCAATCTCCTCATCCTCCCCGGGTGTCTCCTTACCTGCTTCCTCCCCCTCCTCCCCCTCCACCTCCACCACCTCCACCTCCTCCACCTTCTTCACCTCCTCCAACCCCTCCACCTCCTGCACCTCCTCCACCGCCTCCACCGCCCCCACCATCTCCTCCTCCACCTCCTCCACTTCCTCCATATATAGCCAATCACCTCACCCTAAAAAATGCACACACAAAAGTGTATTGAGAAGTGAACAGAAAAGTGAACATTGATCGTTCAACAAAACTTCTTTTTTTTTAATATCTTTATTATTTTCCTATTTAAAAAGGATTGTATATGTGGGCTCTAGTCACATGCATTCATGTTTATGATTATTGAGAATCCATGGGGGTGATGGTGCCAGTGGGAGTAGGGCACAACTGTTAGCAGCTTCAGGCTCTAGTGCTTCAATGACAGCAAGGGAGAGGTCAGCTAAGCCTCGACCGGTGAGCGAGGTCATTATGGAGAGGTGCAAACAATTTGAGCAGGGGGTTTGGGCAGGTCTTGTGGAGGAGGCAGTGGATTCCATTCGGTTGGCCTACTGTCCAACTCCACCTGTGCGGCGGCCCATGCATGGCGGCAGGTAGAAGAGGAGCAGAGGCTGCAGCAAGCCATTCGCATTGTCCACGGGGGCTCTCCAGGGCAGGGCGTTCAGAAGCTGTGCTCTTGACCAATTTCTGCAGGGCCGGGGCTCACACTCCGAGCCCTTGAGGAACGACATCCCCCCGCTGCGCCTTTGGCCTCTTGGTTGATTCATTTGTTCCTTGGCGCCTTTGGGCTTGCAGCTCAATGCTGTCATAGAGGAGATGCTTTTGGAGGCTCTAGAAGAGGCAATTCGGGGTTCAGCTGCGGGTCCCGAGGGTCTGCCCTGTGACATGTTGCACGACCTCGTTCTTGAAACTCCTCGCGGGCCCGAGTCCTTGACTGCGGTGACCAAAGTCATACTAGCAGGACAGCTACCCACACGGGCAGCCACGTTCTTGGGTCGCAGCAGATTGATTTTGCTGCTGAAGGGGGAAACAGAGGACAAGGGGGTCCTTCCGATTGCAGTTGGTGAGGCCTTGTTCAGGCTTGTGGGCCGGGTTCTGCTGCTGTGTGACAGGGAAAAGGGGAGCATTGCAGTCCCTCCATTTTGGCGTGGGGGTGTGAAAGGGAGCCGCGTTGCTCGTGCGGGGTTTGCATGCCATCCTAGAGGCTCGCCCTTTGTACTTGCTACTTTGCCTAGAAATTTGCAATGCTTTCAATAAGGTGGAGCTCAGCAGTATTTTTCCAGCAGTGCGGGATAAAGGGTTTTCCTCTTACTTTCCGTTTCTTTGCCAATTCTACTCCTGTCCATGACACCTGTTGTTTTTTGGGGTGATCACGACAGCAGTGTTGGAGAGCCAGTGAGGAATGCATCAAGGTGATCCGTTGGGACCATTCCTCTTCAACCTGGCCCTCTTGCCAGTACCGGAGGATGGGGCGGCAGGGTTGGGGCACAAGGGTGGGGAGTTGTTGGGACATGTTGGCTCATTTCAGGAGGACACTACGATCTGCCTTAAACCAGATTCTATGGCTCGTAGTTTCCACTCCAGGCTGGAAATTGCCAGTCGCCAGGGTCTGCAGATTCAGCCAAAGAAGTTTGAGTTGTTGCGGCGTTCGGATGGTGTCACACCAAGGGCTTTGTCTGGGATTCCTTTGCCCCCCGGTGGGGTCCTGCTTTTGGGTCAGCCAGTTGGATTGGAGAGATTTTGGAGTCAATGAGGTGATGAGTGGTTTTTGGAGCAGACAAGGGAACTCCAGTTGCTACCATTGGTGGAAGACCCACAAGCTGCTCTCATGATGTTGCACCTCTGCATCATCCCTTGCACCAACTTCTGGGTTTACACCCTCCCCCCTGACTCCCTCTGGCTTGACTTCCTCTCGCAATTTGATGTGGCTGTGTGGAAAGCTCTTTTGAGGATTCTAGAGGTGGTGGAGGCACCGCCAGGCACTCGGCTTGAGGTTTTGCAGTGGTTGGCAAACCTCCAGGTGCAGTTGCCGTTTGCAGAAGGTGGAATGGGCCTCTACGGTGCTGATTCAAGGGCCCATATTGCCTACATTTGTTCTTCGGCAGCCCTCCACTCTCTGGTGGATCTGTTTGGCCCTCTCCTACCAGAGGACCAGTTGGTGGACTTTTTTTTCCGCTACATGATGAGGCTGTAGAGGAGCTGCTCATCAGTGTCGTTGCCAGCCTGTCATCGCTCAAGCGCTGAGACAGTGATCCGCGAGGGATTTGTATCAGTAGGTGGGTCCATCCTTCTTCCACTGTATGCGCCTTCACTGGATGGATGAGGTGAAGCGTGAGGGGGAGACGTGGTTCCCGGAGGCCTTGGAGGAGAAGATACGTTAGTGTTGGGCAGTGGGCACAAGGGGCACTGCATTGTGGTTACAGGTGGCTCCCATGGGTAAGAGGGACCAGCTACATCTTTCTCCTGTTGAACACCACCTCCACACCCAGCTGTGGTTAGGTTTGTCTCCGGGGTTTCTGGAGCAGCATGGGTTGAATGGGCTGCTCCCGACTGTGATCGCTCGGAAGGCGGGCTCAGAGCCCATCATCAAGGTCCACTACGCTGACCGGGATGAACTGGCAGAAATCTGTCAAGTGAGTTTTCTTGGCGGAAAAGTGGAACAAAATGAGTGTTTGCAGCAGCCGGAGGGATATGTGGGGATGCTCCATCCAGACCTCCTCCTCCATGACTCTTTCCAGGGTTCCGTGTGGGTGGTTGACATGACCACGGTGGATGCCCAGGGATGTGATGCGCGGGAGGAAGGTGCGGCATTGTGGACGGCGGATAAGGAGGAGGAGACAAAGTTGAAGGTGGCACTGGGCCCAAATGTATGGTGGAGACTGCACACAGTGGCGTGGGAGACGTTCGGCAGGTTGGATCCAGCTGGTTGGCGCTTCATCCGGTGCTTGGCAACCATGTGTCTGGATAAGAGATGTAGTCATCTGGGGAGAGCAGATCGTACAGGTTGGGCTGCCCGGGCCGTGACCCTCTTTGCTAAACGGCTGTCCATTGCTGACATCCATCAGCAGTGTGGCGTTTTCCATTTTTCCATCTTTTCACGTGTTCTTTCTTTCCACCTCATTGTGCCATGGGTGGCGGCAAACGTATACCACGTGCTTGTGCCAGTCCGTGGCAGCATTGTCTCTTTCCTTTCATTACAAAGTTACATTCCAAAAAAAAAAAAAAAAACTCATGACTAAACCATATCATTTAGCAGGCCTTTAGGCCTTTAACTCTCCAATTATTGGCATGAACTGCAAAAACGTATGTAAATATGCAACCAAGATAGTTTGTTTTCAACCACAGGAGGAGTACAGTTCAAAAGGAAGAGATAAGCCTCCATGGACTTGATGCATGGGTGGCAAAGGAGAGTTCAGCATTTTTACACAGCAGGGTTCATCATCCAGTAGGTTTTAACACGGAGACCTTTCATGTTATCCTCCTGCAAGCACTACCACTCACACATCCTGCACTTTTCGTAGGGCACCAATGGAAGCTGGAATGCTGCCATTCAGTTGATTGCTTTGCAAGCCACTGCAGCTCAAATGGTGTTCATGATAAATGCAAGCATATGCCATGATTGAAAGAAACACAGTGCACATTGCACTGTTCAGGAATCGCTGCAAGTGCAAGTGACAGCTTGACCACAACGCGGACACAAAGAGCTTGAACCAAGCCAATTATTTGAAAGGTAATAAAAAACTCTCTATTCCACAGGTCCAAGTCTTTCATAACCTCATCCACTTCCTGAGAACACGCACAAACATATCATTACAGTGCTGATGCACCAAACACCATCAGATTAAACTTGTCACACATCCCACTGTCAATTTCAGTCTGCCATATACTTAATCTGTGGACTATAGTGCACTATGTAGTTTATTCCACAAATCCAGATCTCTCAGAACCACATCCACGTTCTGAGAACACACACAAACATATCATTACAGTGCTGCTGCACCAAACACCAACACATTACACTTGTCACACATCCCACTGTCAATGTCAGTCTGCCATATACTTAATCTGTGGACTATAGTGCAGTATGAAGTTTATTCCACAAGTCCAGATCTCTCATAACCACATCCACATTCTGAGAACACACACAAACATATCATTACAGTGCTGCTTCACCAAACACCAACACATTACACTTGTAACACATCCCACTGTCAATTTCAGTCTGCCATGTACTTAATCTGTGGACTATGGTGCAGTATGTAGTTTAATGTCAACATGCCATGAAAGGTCAATGGAAACCCCTCACCTGCTCTAACTTCATCCTTGCTTCCTCCTGTCTGCTTCCCCTAGAGGGGAGGCAGACGGGAGGAACCTTGAGCATGGTACACATGTGTTCATCCCGAATGCATTTTACATTAAACATGAGCCTAATTCATCCTTTCAAACATTTGTTGCTTCTGTCAAGGCTCCTTTGGATCCGTGGAAAAACAGGGATAGAAGACTCCTAATATGGGTGCAAAAACTCCATCCTTCCCTAGAAATGACATTCTGGCAGCAGGTTGAAGCTACAGTTCAAAGTCGAGGTCAGCAGAACTGGACCTTCTCATTTTGGTTGAAGGTTCTGGCTGTACAGCCAGAAGAAACACGAAGATTTGTATTATCTTACACCTGTAAGTTGTACGGCCAGAATCTTCTTGTTGCTCCTTTTTTTTTTTCACATGTATAGTCATTTATTGAAGGAAAGGGAGAATGCCACGATGGTCCAGCACAAGGAGGTGGAACAGAATGATAATTCCACTAATCCTGGAGCATGAGGGTGGTAAAATAAATGAGGAAACAAATACCAATCATCTTTCTTTACGTCTAGCCAATGGGAAACAATGGTCACCTTCCAACCAATCTGCCTCCACAAGCGGGCTCCGACTTTTCTGAAAACATATGGCCACTAACTGCCAAGGAATCCGCCAACAATGCAGACCCAATCCACAAAAAATCTCCCACGTGATACGTCATATCCTCCATCCCACTTTCAGGCTCAGAGCCGTCTCATATTTCTTTGCCCTCATAGCCTCCGCCGCTCGCAACATTGTACCCTCCTCCTGCACCTGGAGGCCCTGAGCTGCCACTGTGGTCACGCCAACCACCCATTCTGTTTTTTTTGCAATGGACAGAGGACCGTAGGAATTGGCAAGCTACATCCACGCACATCACACTGCTTGATTTGGAACTGATTTACAAAAGCCAATGGTTCTTTTTTTTTTCGGAAAAAACTTCATTACAGAGAAGAAACATGCAAACGCCGCCCCTGACCGGCACAACAGCAGGGTATGAAAGCATCCAAACGCCGCCACCCACGGCACAAGGAGGTGGAAAAAAATCAGGAAAGCCAATGGTTTTCCCTATTCAGTGGAATTTCACCCAAGCCTTCACTACAATCTGTACATGACCTGGGACATACCCCAGCCAACAGACGAAGATGCAGCCGGAAGCAACCACCAGTCAAAATTGCCATGCTCGCCTTCCTCCAGATGGTGCGTCACATGCTGGTGTACACAATGTTGCCACTGGTCAACGTGAGCGTGGGGACAACCTTGCCCCTTGACATGCTGGCCTGAGTCATGTCAAGCTCAATTTTCTTCTCCTGTCATCCACATCCTCCTCCGTGGCCTCCTCTTCCATCTCCTCCTCCTCCTCCTCCTCCTCCTCCTCCTCCTCCTCCTCCTCCTCCTCCTCCTCCTCCTCCTCCTCCTCCTCCTCCTCCTCCTCCTCCTCCTCCTCCTCCTCCTCCTCCTCCTCCTCCTCCTCCTCCTCCTCCTCCTCCTCCTCCTCCTCCTCCTCCTCCTCCTCCTCCTCCTCATCCTCCTTCTCCTCGTCCTCCTCCTGCTCTTCTTCCTCCTCATCCGCCTTCTCCTCCACTGCCTCCTCCTCCATGTCTTCCTCCTCTGCCTCCACATCCACTGTCTTCTTGAGTGGTTTTTTCTCTCTTCTGTGGTGAAAAACGTAACCCTTCAACAGGAGGTCATTGCATTTTTGTTTTTTATAGATTGCCGCTGCTGAGAAAGCAATCTTAATGCCATGATGGCAACCTTGCTACCATGGCAACAATATGATCAGTGCACCAGTGATCTTGCTGCTGCTACATCATTCTTTCTGTGGTGACAGTCTTCACGCATATTGCTGCATTGGATGGTTGCTTTAGGATTCCACAAAGATTTCTGTACTAGTGGACACTACCTGTATGGTGGTGCGTTGGTCACAAGCAGTAATCCAGTCGGGTTTCAAGCCTATGGATTGAAGTTGGACCCGGACAGAATGCAAGCTCTTGGGTTACGGCCGACACCAGGCACGTGAATTGCATTGGCAAGCTAACTCTGGCCATTCTGTCAAAAAAGGCATGCTTCGTAGCAGGGGACACTGATCAGGTTCATCGGTGTCACGCAGCACACTATTTCATACAGTAAGTGTAAAAACAGCAACCTGGAGTGCTGTCCTCCTGCCAGAACTACCACTTACAGCAACGTCAGGCTTGTTAGGGCATTTAAGAAGGCTGGAATGCTGCCAGTCAGCTGATTTGTGTTCAGGTGCCTGCAGCTCAACCAGCATTCATAAGAAACAAGGGAATGTCACATATTGCTTTGTGCCACGAGTGAAACAAGCACAGTGCACATGGCATGGTTCAGGTTCTGCCATATGTGACCAATCACCTCACCCCTGAAACTGTGAATCGACAAGTGTATTGGGAAGTGAACATGTGAGTGAACATGGACTTCAAACAAAAACTAGTACATATTACGTATAATCCATAATAACGAACACTTTGGACAATTAATGTATATCTTGGCTCTAGTTACATGAATTTATGTTGATGATTTCTTAAAGATGGTTGCATATAGGAATACAATTTTTGATACACCAATTGTCGAGTGTATGAATTGAGGGTGATTAACCATAACTCGTTTCTGCATTCAATGTAAGTGTTGGCTTGCAGCTGGTGATCACGACGTGGATACAAGAAGCCTGAACCAAACTAACCACCTGACAGGTGATAGAAAGTTTTCTGCTGCACAATCCCATATCTGCCACAGCCAAATCCACGCCTTGAGAACATCCAGAAACATTTCATTACAGTGCTGATGAGAAAACACCATCAATTTCCAGTAATCATGTGTCTCACTGCCATACGCATATGGCCATCAATGCATCAAGCAGTTTATTGAAAGCATGTCACTCCAGGTGAATGAAAGCTCCTCACCTGCCTCTCATCTCCTCATTTCCCCTTCCTGCATTCCTCACGCTTCATGCAAAACTTCTCTTATACGAATGTTGACCTGTCAGTGTCCAGGTTGAGGTCAAGGTTGGGGACTAAATCTTGAACTCCTTTGAGGAAGGCCGATTTGCATGTCAGGTCAGCGCCAGCCTTGAGCATGGTACAAAAGTGTTCCAGCTTATTCATCCAGGATGAGATCGACAATGAACAGGCTCCTACTTCTTTCCTCCAAGCATGTGTTGCTCCTGTCAAATGGTCCTTCTGACCCATCCAAAAACAGTCATTCAAGAGTCCTACACTGGGTACAAACCCTATCCCTTTCTACAAACGAAGTCTCTACCAGCATTGGCACTAACCAGACACAAGCGTGCACAGTTGGAACTAATGATTTCCATATTCAACCATGGCAGGAGCACTGTCCAAAGGAGTTTTTGAGATTCTAAGGACCTGTTCCACGGATGGAATGGGAATTTCATCAATGGCATACGGCACGGTTTGTCATGCAATGACCGTAGAAACACAGCGTTTCCAGGACTAGCACTCACAATACTATCAGGTTTGTTAGGGCACCAATGGAAGTTGGAATGCTGCCACTCAGTTTGTTGTTGTAAAAGTCCCTGCAGCTCGAATGGCGGTCATAAGAAAGATGGCCGTATCACACACAGTATTTTGTGCCATGAATGAAAGAAGCACAGTGCACGTTGCATGGTTATGGTCTTGCTTCAAATGCAAGTGACAGCTTACAGCTGGAGACCACAACGTGGATACAAGCAGCTTGGGCTGGACCAACCATCTGACGGTTGAAATATGATAGGAATCATTATTTTCATCAAGTCCATGTCTTCCACAAGAAGATCCATGCCCTAAAAATGCAGAAAGAAACATCATTAGAGTGCTGATGCACCCATAATTTAAAAGTATCCCACAAAATCAGGCTCGCCATTACCAATCACATATGATGCATTTATGCCCACCAGTGCACCAGTGCATCATTCATTCTGTGGAAACATGCCAAGGCTTGAAAACTCCTTTTGTGTGATAGATATGTAGAGACAGTGAGTGTGTTCCTCCTCCCAGCACTACTACTCACAGTTCCTGCAGATTTTTTAGGGAACCAATGGAATCTGGAATGCTGCCAGTCAGCCGATTGGACTTCAGGACTCTGCAGCTCAAAGGATGTTCATAAGATGTACTAGCACGTCACAAAGACTGCCTTGCACTCTGTGTGGAAGGAGCACCATGCGCATGTCATGTTTCAGGTTTTGATTCAAATCTAAGTACCAGTGCGTCATGTGATTCTCTGAAGACATGCCACGGCTTTTGCCCATGTGCAAGCAGGCTACACATTCCACTTGGACCACGCAGACAATTGAGCTAAGTCACAGCATGGTCAGCTGGAGAGATCAGTGACATAAGAAACAGGATGAGTTGAAAAGTGCAGCCATTTCTTTTTGGCGAGCCTTCAGCCCTTAATCTCTCCAAGCATTAGCATTGGACAGCTTCTCCGCGGTTCATTGCCAATGCTTGTGTACTTCCACCAGTTGTTTTCCTCTGCGCACCGGTGCTCCTGCCCGAGTGCCAAGCAGAGCTATGCCAGACACCCACCTGATGTTTCCTCCTTCCATCACACACTTAAGCCATAGAGTCCTATAATCTTGTCTGATTGTCATCACTACCACTCACAGGTTTTGCAGATTCGTTAAAGCACCAATGGGAGATGGAATGCTGCCAGTCAGTTCATTGTATGACAAGTCTCTGCAGCTCAAACGGTGTTCATACAAGACAAGAGCACGTCATAAGCAATATTTTCTTCCATGAGTGAAAGAAACACAGTGAAAATTGCATGGTTCAGGTCACACTGCAAATGCAAGTCACGGCTTACAGCTAATGACCAAAAGGTAGATACAACAAGATAGAAAGGCCGAAAACCTGTCATTAAGACCGCTCAGCATCTCCCACACCTACATGTGCTTGGGCGGTTGATTTTTCTCCACCATGGCCACTTCCACTACCCATGCCACCCTCCTCACAGTTGCGGCAGAGTACCTCTTGAGGCAGGTTTGTCAGCAAGGTCGGTGACTCTCTTGGATCAGAATCTTGGCCTATGGTGTGGGGGTCTGGGTTTGTCCTTGGCCTCAAAATGTGTTCACCCCACCGCCAAGGTCTTGGAGCCTGCAACCTCTTGCCTTGTCTGAACTTTGCCACACTGACCCTTTGGAGCATCTTTTGACATTCTGAAACTTAGTTATTTTTTCTTCCATTCTTCTTCTATCCTATGGTGCACTGGGTGGTGCCAATGACAGTGTCTCCCTTCAAAAGAAACCACTTTCCTCTCAAGCTGTTCCTTCCAGGGGGAGGAAAGTGCACAATTCTTCAGAGGCTTTGCAGTTGAACCATGCCATGACAGTCCTCTGAGTCTGACCAACATCACCTCCTATTTTTCCTTCCGACCTAATCCTGCATAGCACTGTCAGGGATCTTTCAAGTGGTTTCTAGTCAGGAGTCTCTGAGTACACTCCTTTTGGCATCAAATCTCAGGAAATTATCCAAGGTGTTTATTGCCCCAAGTCAGAGTGTGTATATCATTTTACAAAACCAGACCATTTCCAAGCCGTTTACCCCCCCCCCCCCCCCCCCC
>SZWC01007713.1:26727-49655 GCA_023375785.1 Penium margaritaceum | reverse complement strand
GAAGAGGATTCATAGGAGGACAAGGGAGAGGAGAACAATGAGCTGACAACAAAGGAGAGAGGAGGAAAGTTACTGTACTCCTCTGGGAGAAGCAAAAATCTGTAGAATTTCTTTGAAAACAAGAGGAGCCGCTTGGGTGCAGAACTTAGCCGTTGAGGTGCAAATCTGAGCCGTTCAGCTGTACAGCTGATCTGGCGGGGTGGCAGATCGTAACGAGTAAGGTGCACATCTTAACCGATAAAGAGCAGCGGCTCAGATAATCAGAGCCGCTATGGTACAGAGACGGCTGCAGAGATGCGGACCTGGGCGACGTTGAGGGATATGAGACGCTGGGCCGCAAGCATGCCCTGAGTTGCTGCTGCACTGGGAGCCGTTGAGCCGCTGAGTTGTGGAGGGCCCCTTACACGCTGAGAGCCGTTGAACGGCTGGGTCGGTGAGAGTCGCTGTGCCGCTGAGCCGCTGAGCGCCGCTGAGCCGCTGATCGCCGCTAAGCCGTTCAGCCACTCGAGCGCTTGAGAGCCGAGCGGATGGGCCGATAAGCTGCTGAGAGCCGCTGACCCAGCGAAAAGCCGCTGACCCAGTGAAAAGCCACTGACCCAATGAAAAACCGCTGAGGTCGTGGAAAACCGGTTGTGCAATGTGGTTCACATGGCGTGCAGCAGTTGCCGGCCTTTTTTTTCTTTTCTTGTTGGCCATCGCAAGTTGCGAAGACCAAACGGAAAGAAACGAAAAAGCCGGCAATGTCGAATCGCAACTGCACCTTGCCGTCTTGGAGCAGGCTGTCCTCACTGGGGTCCGTTCGGTTGCCTCCGGATTCTTAAAGGGATCCGGAGTTTCCTTCACGCATCGACAAACTTCTCTGGCACAGCATAGTCATCAGGTCGCTGAGCCGCTCAGCCGCTTGACAGCCGGTGGACGGATCACCCGCTGAGAGCCGCTGACCTGGTGAAAAGCAGGCATTGGTCGCTGTGCAGTTGACCTCTGAGCCGTGGCTTACTTGCTAAACCTAAGCGAGGACCCCATTGCCTTATCCGTCAGCAAAGAAGGCCTGCATTCAGGCGGCGATCAACGCAGAAGCCCGCCGGCGACGACCGCGATTCGACATTGCCGGTACGGGATAGCCGGTTGTTGTGCCGGTCGATGACTTCCCGCCGTTATAAGAAGTCCATGCTTCAGGTCATTAGTGCTGCGTTCTCCTGGGGTGAGGCTGGTTGCAGCTGGGTTTGTGGGTTGAACTTAACCCACGATTCCAACCAAATCGAATTCGGCAGTTCGGCCTCAGGGACTCGTTTCGTGCAGCGCTTCCATATTGAAGCCCGTTTCGCTCATTCATAACAGGAAAATACTCAGGGACCCCGTTTCCAAAGACGGTACTTTTACCATCCCCTGTTTCAGAAAACTTTGTTCCCAAATGCCATGGAATTCATTTTTATGTCCCACAATACCCCGCGGGGTAAGATACGATTCACAGATGCCACTGATGATGGTTTTTGATCTCCATAAGCACTTAGGGGTTGAATTCGTAAGCACAATGTACCCCGTCGACAAGAGGTTCATGGTTTCGTTGCCATATACCCTTGGGTGCGCAATGCAACCGTTATTTCTTTGTCAAAACAAAGCATGTACAAGATTGTGAACGGAATGGGGTCTAACATAGCTTTGTTTTTGCGTGGCTGGTTTCTTCGTGGAGAAGTGAATATTCTTTGGAAAAACATATTGCACTTCATTGGCGCACCACTCTTTTCTTTGCTTTCTATTCCTTCATACCTGAGATATTTTCATCAAAAGTACAGAGATCGCGCTTGTGTAGTTCGTGTATGTTGCGATTATTTGCCTCGATGTTTGTCAACGCGATTTCTCGCTCAAGTCGGTTTCTGCCACCATCGCCATTCACAGGTCGAAAACAAGCATTCGAGAGTGTGGCGCTTCGACTTTCGGCGTTTCCGCTCGACGAGGACCCAAGACAACATCGGGGAGAAATGACAAAATGCGGGCGTAACTCCGCTTCAAAGGTAGGGTCGAATCAGGCAGTCCGCATAGATTTATGGACAAATGTATCTGAGCTGCACTGTTTGCGCATCGCATGGACACGAAGTGACGAGTTCAAATCACGACGAATGTAGGCGCATGTTTTGTAGACTGGACTATAAAAGATGTCGACTTTGGATTCTGATGTCTAGTTTACGCCTGATAGCAAGCTGCATATCTATGAGGACACACTATTGACGGTATCCATAATTGCATGCACTAATCTATCAACAAAATTTACGATGATGTTATTTGATGGCGACCTTGGTTTTTGTATGACAGGATCGCCGATACTTTGCATCGACTCAGCTCCATTTCAGAGGCATCAATGAACAGGATCCAGAAGTACCCAAACCGCGAGTTTTTCCATTAGTCTCACGGTTTGGGATCCACGGCCGCTCTCATTGGCTTGCGGTACGTGTGCTGAGTTTGTGATTTGTCAATGTTTTTTGCAATGGAAGTTTTTTCACACATCTCAAAAGGAAGAAACCGACAGAAGAATCCATTCCTCCATTCGTTGGTTTGTCTCGACATAATCGTTTCCCGCCTCACACTGGCATCCGACAGGAGGCCGCTTCCAAGACATGCCTCTCCGATTAACCAGGAAGCGCTAAGGCATCATCCAGCTACGAGTTTTCACAAGAGGAAATCCGCGTCAAGAGGGGGGTTGAGCTAGGCCTCCTGACAAATTTATCCTAGTTGTATCCATAATCATATTTTTTTAAGGGAAGCACCACCACTATAAGACAACACTCGCGTCAGGGCTCCATTCGTTTTCATACATGAAACGACAATGTAGACAAGACGTCATAAAAAATAAAGGGAAGTCGTAATTTTTTGAAGAGAGAGACGAAATGGAAAATCCAACCGTTATGAAAAACCCTCAGGGGCATGTACAGCTGCGGCAACAAAACGGGTGGCTTATGAAGATCTAAATTCAGGAAGCGGGGCTACTCAATATCCCAAAAGGCAAAATGGGGCTCCTAAAAATCAAACATTGCCCCATAGGGTGCATTGGAAGGCAACCATAGACAAAGGGGGCGGATCATAACTTTACCTCATTCATAAATCAGGGGCCCTGACGGCCGATCTGAACAACCGCGGAGCCCTACCATTGTCTCATGGACCACAAGGCCCTTCGAGAAGATCGTGCTCGTCAGAATCGTGATCGGGCGAAGTGCAGTGCTGTCACATACCCTTGACCGACCACAGCAAAAGCTGAGACACCACCAAGGGCCTGGTCCAGACTCGCCGGACTCCGACAGGGCAGAGAAAGCGGGTAAAAAGCCTCTATCACAGACTCTGGCGCAGAGCTTTCCGTAGACTCTGCCGGAGTCTGGCAGTCGCTTCCGGAAAAAACGGACCGTCGTTCGCGCTAGAAATCCTTCTGCGGCAGAGCCCGTTCACCCGTTAAAAGTGGGATCAGACCCCATCCCACTGTTCGCAAAGGTTTGCGTTTGTGAGTCCGAACCTTTGTGCTGCTAAAACTGATAAATGTTTTGCTAAAATCTGGACTTATCCGATCGCAAAAATCCCGCCACCCAAATCATTGAATCAACTTTTTACATTCACTTTCAACGGCGTGTCGCAGAAGTCTGCGGCAGGCTGTTTTGCCACTCAGAACTGGCAATGCGGCAGCCCTGGCATGCCGCAGAACCTGGGTGAAACGGGTTGTCCAACGACAAGTGAGGGCGCAAAATATGCCGTGGACCTGCCGGCAGCGGTGGATCTGCGGTGCTCACTAATTTTCTTGCGATGGCCACATCAGCTCGCGAGCTCCTCGCAACGCCTGGTTAGCTCACAAACCTCTCTTTGCCGTGCACCTTCTCTACCATGCCAGAGTCCAGAGAGTCTGGACCAGCCCCCAAAGACCACACAATCCACGGCTCTTTATTCCAACCACCACAGTCCAAGTGACCACCTCCACACCACTCCCCGTCCCGTGACGATATCACCTTGTCACCTGCTCTGATCTCCATTTCCTAGTCCCTGCTCGCTCAAATCGCAAACCATAAACTGTGTCACAAAGTGTGTTTTGCGTACTTCAGCACGGTGCATTCGCCTCTGCCATACCCCCATGGGTTTACCCGTGCCTGCGCTTGGAGGTCAAAAGTTCACCCCACTTGTCCCACTCCCAGCACCAACACCTGTCACCCTCTCCGTATTTCTTAGAGAAATGCAGTCGTCTCTAGACCTCCCCTATCCCTCCACAATGCAATCCACGGCTCCTCATTCCAACCACCACAATCCCCGTGCCAATCCAAACACCACCTCCTGTCCCTTGACGATATCACCTCATCAGTTGCTCCAATTGTTGTTGCCAGGTCCCTGCTTGCTGGAATCATGAACCATTAAACCTCCTTGTGGAGAATGTCCCGCATGCTTAAGTGCGGTACATTCACCTCTGCCATCCCCCCACAGGTCTGCCCGGGCCTGCGGCCGGAGCCCAGATATTCATCCCACCCGCCCCACTCCCAGCGCCACCAATTGTCACCCTTTCCATAATTTCCCGGGGAAACACAGCCATCTCTAGGCCTCCCCTACCCCTCCGCAACATACTCGTGGCTCCTCATTTGGACCACCGCAACCCCCATGTCAATCCCCACACCACCTCCCATCCCGTGACGGTATCACTTCGTCACCTGCTCCAATTTTTTTCTGGTCCCTCCTTGCTTGTACCACAAACCGTAAAATGCATCATGGAGCATGCTGTTTGTGCTTCAGCACGGTGCATTTTCCTCTGCCATCACCCCACGGGTTTGCCAGTGCCTGCACCCGGAGCCCAAAATTTTACCCCACATGCCCCACTCCTGGTGCCACCACGTGTAACCCTCTCCGTATTTTCTTGCAGAAACACAATCGTCTCTACGCATCCCCTATCCCTTTGTAATGCAATCCACGGCTCCTCATTCTGACCACCACGGCCCGCGTGCCAAATACCAGACCACCTCCCGTCCCGTGACGGTATCACCTCGTCACGTGCTCCAATTCTCATTTCCTGGTCCCTGCTTGCTAGTTTTGCAAACCGTAAAATGCGTAGTGGAGCGCGTTCTGCGTGCTCTGGCACTATACATTTGCCACTGCCATCTCCCCAAGGGCTTGCCGGTGCCTATGCCCGGAGCTCAAAACTTCAACCCACCTGCCCCACTCCCGGCATCAGCACCTGTCAACCTCTTTGTATTTTCCCAGGGAATGCTGCCGTCTCTAGGCCTCCCCTATCCCACTGCAACGCAATCCACGACTCCTCATTCCGATAAACACAGCCCCCGTGCCAATCCCCAGACCACATCCTGTCCCATGACGGTTTCACCTTGTCACCTGCTCTGATTTTCATTTCCTGGTCCCTTCTCTCTCAAATCACAAACAGTAAACTGCATCATGGAGTGTGTTCTGTGTGCTTCAGCATGATGCATTTGCCTCTACCATCCCCTGCGGGTTTGCTCATGCCTTCGTCCGGAGCCCAAAAATTCACCCCACCCGCGCCACTCCCTACGCCACCACTTGTCAGCCTCTTCGTATTTCTTGGGGATATCCAGCCGTCTCTAAGCCTCCCCTGCCCCTCCACAACGCAATCCACGGCTCCTCATTCGGACCAGCACAGCCCCCGTGCCAACCCCCACACCACGTCCGTCCCGTGACGTATCACCTCCTCACCTGCTCCAATTTCGGTTTCCTGGTCCCTGGTCACTGGAATCACAAACCGTAAACTGCGTTGCAGCTTCACTATGGGTTTGCTGGTGCCTACGCCCGGAGTCCAAAAATTCACCCCACCTGTCCCAATCGCGATGGCACCACCTCTCATCATCTCCATATTTTCCCAGGAAAACACAGCCATCTCTAGGCCTTCCCTACCCCTCCATAACGCAATTCACGGCTCCTCATTCTGACCACCCCAGATTCCATGCCAATCCCCACACCATCTCCTGACCTGTCACAAAATCACCTCGTCACCTGCTCCAATTTTCATTTCCTAGTCCCTTCTTGCTAGAATCATGAACCATAAAATGCATCGTGGAGCATGATCTGTGTACTTCGGCACGGCGTATTCGCCTTTGCCATCTCCCCAAGGGCTTGCCCGTGCCTGTTCCCGGAACCTAAGAATTCCCCCCACCCACCCCACTCGCGACGCCACCACCTTTCACCCTCTCTGTATTTTCCTCGGGAAACAGAGCCATCTCTAGTACTCCTTTACTCCTTTGCAGCTCACGGCTCCTCATTACAACCACCACAGTCACTCTCCCAATACCTACACCACCTCCCATCCCGTGACGGTATCACCTCGTCACCTGCTCCGATTTTGGTTTCCTGCTTGCTAGAATCGTGAACCGTAAACTGCGTTTCAGGGCGTGTTTTTTTAGCTTCAGCGTGGTGCATCCGCCTCTGCCATCTCCCCATCAGTTTGCCCGTTCCTGCGCCCGGAGCCCAAAACTTCACCCCACCTGCCCCACTCCCAGCGCCACCGCCTATCACCATCTTCGTATTTTCCCGGGAAAACATAGCCGTCTCTAGGCCTCCCCTACTCCTCTGCAAATCAATCCACGGCTCCTTTCCGACCACCACAGCCCCCTTTCCAATCCCCATACCACCTCCCGTCCCGTCACGGTATCACCTCGTCACGTGCTCTGATTTTTTTCCTGGCCCCTGCTTGCTAGAATCATGAACTGTTAACTGCGTCATGGAGCGTGTTCTGCGCGCTTCAGCGCGGTGTGTTTGCCTCTGCCATCCTCCCACCGGTTTGCCCGTGCCTACGCCTGGAGCCCAACAATTCACCCCACCTGTCCAACTCCCGGCGCCACCACCTGTCACCCTCTCCCTATTTTCCCGAAGAAACGCAGCCGTCTCTAGGCCTTTCCTACCCCTCCACAACGCAATCCACGGCTCCTCATTCCGACCACCACAGCCCCCATGCCAATGCCCACACCACCTCGCATCCCGTGACGGTATCACGCCGTCACCTCCTCCGGTTTTTGTTTCCTGGTCCGTACTAACTGGAATTGCAAACCGTAAACAATGTTGTGGAGAATGTTTGTTTAGTGGTATTGTGGTGCATTCATCTCTGCCATACCCCCATCGGTTTACCCATGCCTGTGTCCGGAGCCCAACAGTTTACCCCACTTCCAACACCATAACCTGTCACCCTCTCCGTATTTTTCCAGGGAAACGCGCCATCTCTGGGCTCCCATATCCCTCCGCAAAGCAATGCACAACTCTTCATCCCCACCACCACAGTCACCGTTTCAATACCCACACAATCTCCCGTCCCATGAAAACATCACCTTGTCGCTCGAATTCACCTCTACCTTCCCCCCCACGGGTTTGCTTGTGCCTGTGTCCGGAGCCCAAAAATTCACCCCACCCGCCCCACTCCTGGCGTCACCACCTGTCATCCTCTCCGTATTTCTAGGGGAAACCTAGCCGAATCTAGCCTCCCCTACCCCTCGGCAACACAATCCACAGCTCCTCATTCCACCCACCACAGTCCCTGTGCCAATCTCAATACCACCTCCTTCCCTCTCATGGTATCACCTCATCACTTGCTCCGATTCTCGTTTCCTTGTCCCTGCTTGCTGGGATTATGAACCGTAAACTGCTTCGCGGAGAATTTTTCACTTGCTTCAGCGCGGTTTATTTGCTTGTGCCATCCCCCTACCGGTTTGCCTGTGCCTGCAGCCGGAGTTGAGATTTTCACACCCCCCCCCCAGTGCCGGCGCCATCACTTCTCACCCTCTCCGCATTTCCCAGGGTAGATGCAGCCATCTTTAGGCCTCCCCTATCCCTCCACAACGCAATTCACAGCTCCTCATTCCGACCACCGCAGTCCCCGTGCCAATCCCTACATCACGTCTCGTCCCGTGACGGTATCACTTTGTCGCCTGCTTCGATTTTTATTTCCCGGTCCCTGCTCACTCGTATCGCAAACCGTAAACTGTGTTGCGGAGCATGTTCTGTGTGCATCAGCATGGTACATTGGCCTCTGCCATCCCCCCACGGGTTTGCCCGTGCCTGCACCCGAAGCCCAAAAGTTTACCCCAACCGCCAAATCCGGTGCCACCACATTTCATCCTCTCCGTATTTTCCTGGGGAAATGTAACCGTCTCTAGGCCTTCCCTACCCAACCGCGACGCAATCCACGGCTCCTCATTCCGACCACCACAGTCTCCGAGCCACACCACCTCCCGTCTTGTGACGATATCACCTAGTCACCTGCTCCGATTTTTGTTTCTTGGTCCCAGCTCACTGGAATTGCAAACCAAAAACTGTTTCACGCAGCGTATGCTGTGTGCTTCAGCCCGATGTGTTTGCCTCTGCCGTCCCCGCACGGGTTTCCCCGTAACAACATCCGGAGCCTAAAAAATCACCCCACCCATCCCACTCTGGGTGCCACCACCTGTCACCCTCTACATTTTTTCCGAGGGAAATGCAGCCATCTCTAGGCCTTCCCTGCTCCTCCAAACCGCAATCTACGGCTCCTCATTCTGACCACCACAGTTCTCGTGCCAGTCCCCGCACCATCTCCCGTCCCGTGACGGTATTACCTCATCACCTGCTCTGATTTTTATTTCCTGGTCCCTGCTTGCTAGAATCGTGAACTGTAAATTGTGTCGTGGAGCGTGTTCTGAGTACTTCCACGCAGTGTGTTTGCCTCTGCCATCTCCCCACGGGTTTGACCATGCCTGCATCTGGACACCCAAAATTCACCCCATCCGCCCCACTCCTGGCGCCACCACCTGTCACCCTCTCCGTATTTTCCATGGAAACACAGGCATCTCTAGGCCTCCCTTACCCCTCCGTAATGCAATCCACGGGACCTCATTCGGGCCACCACAGCCCCCACGCCAATCTCCACACCACCTCCCATCCTGTGACGGAATGACATCATCACCTGCACTGATTTTGGATTCTTTCTCCCCGCTCGCTGGTGAACGGTAAACTGTGAACGGTAAACTGTGAACGGTAATTGTGAACGGTAAACTACATTACAGAGCGTATTCCACGTGCTTCAGCGAGGTGCATTGGCCTCTACCATCCCCCTACAAGTTTGCTCGTGCCTGCGCCCGGAGCCCAACAATTCATCCCAGCTGCCCCACTCCTGGCGCCACCACCTGTCACCCTCTCCGTATTTTCCCTGGCAAACGCAGCCATCTCTAGGCCTCCCCTACATCTCCACAATGCAACCCACGGCTCCTCATTCTGACCACCACAAGCCTCGTGCCAATCCCCACACCACCTACCATTCATGACGGTATGACCTCGTCACCTGCTCCAATCTTTATTTCCTGGTCCCTGCTTGCTGGAATCGTAAACTGTAAACTGCATCACAGAGCGTGTTCCACGTGCTTCAGTGCGCTGTGTTTACCTCTGCCATCCCCCCCCACTGGTTTTCCCGTGCCAGTACCCAGAGCCTAAAAATTCACCCCACCAACCCCACCCGCCACGCCACCACCTGTCACCATCTTTGTTTTTTCCCGTGGAGACAAAGCCATCTCTAGACCTCCCCTACCCCTCCGCAATGCAATCCACGACTCCTCATTCTGACCACCACAGCCCCCATGCCAATCTCCACACCACCTCCCGTTGCGTGACGGCATCACCTCGTCACCTGCTCTGATTTTCCTCTCCTGGTCCATGCTCGCTGGAGTTGCAAACCATAAACTGCGATGCGAAGCGTGTTCCACGTGCTTTAGTGCGGTGTTTTTGCCTATGTCATCCCCCCACATGTTTGCCCATGCCTGCGCCGAGAGCCCAAAAATTGACCCCATCCGCCCCACTCCCGGCACCACCACTTGTCACCCTCTCCCTATTTTCCCGGGGAAACGCAGCCATGTCTAGGCCTCCCCTATTCCTCCGCAACGCAATCCATGGCTCCTCATTCTGACCACCACAGTCCCCACACCACCTCCCGTCCCGTGACGGTATCACCTCGTCACCTGCTCTGAGTTTCGTTTCCTGGTCCCTGCTCACTAGAATTGGGAACCATAAACTGCATTGCGGAGCGTGTTCCACCTGCTTCAGCATGGTGTTTTGCCTCTGCTATCCCCCTACGGGTTTGCCCTTGCCTGCACCCGGAGCCCAAAAATTCAACCCACCCACCCCACTCATGGCGCCACCTCCTGTCACCCTCTCCGTATTTTCCTGTAGAAACGCAGCTATCTGTAGGCCTCCCCTATCCCTATGCAATGCAATTCATGGCTCCTCATTCTGACCACCACAGCCCCCATGCCAATCCCCACACCACCTCCCGTCCGGTAACAGTATCACCTCGTTACCTGCTCCAAATTTTTTTTCCTGGTCCCTGCTTGCTAGAATCGCAAACCGTAAACTACGTCGCGGAGCACGTACCACGCGCTTCAGCGTGGTATGTTTGCCTCCGCCATCCCCACACCTGTTTGTCCGTGCCTGCGCCTGGAGTCCAAAAATTCACCCCACCCGTCCCACTCCCCACGCCACCACCTATCATCCTCTTCGTATTTTCCCAGAGAAACGTAGCCTTCGCTAGGCCTCCCCTGCCGTCCACAACGCAATCCATGGCTGCTCATTCTGACCACCACAGCCCCCGTGCCAATCCGCACACCACCTCCCGTCTCGTGACACTATCACCTCGTTACCTGCTCCAATTTTTGTTTCCTCGTCCATGCTCGCTGGAATCATGAACCGTAAACTGTGTTTCAGAGCTTGTTCCGCGTGCTTAAACACCATGCATTTGCCTCTGCCATCTCCCCACCAGTTTTCTTGTGCCTACGCCCGGAGCCCAAAAATTCACCTCACCCGTCCCAGTCCTGGCGCCAGCACCTGTCATTCTCTCCGTAATTTCTCTGGGAAACACAGCGGTCTCTAGTCCTCCCCTACCCCTTCGCAACGCAATCTTCGGCTTCTCATTCCGACCATTACAGCATCTGTGCCAATCCCCATACCTCCTCCCGTCCTGTGACGGTATCACCTTGTCACCTGCTCCGATTTTCGTTTCCTGATCCCTGCTCACTGGAATCGCAAACCGTAAACTGCATTGCGGAGCATGTTCCATGTGCTCCCGTGCGGTGTATTTGCCTCTGCCATCTACCCACCGGTTTGATCATGCCTGCACCCGGAGCCCAAAAAAAAAACTCCACCCGTCCCACTCCCGGGGCCACCACCTGTGATACTCGCCGTATTTTTCCAGGGAAACGCAGCCATCTCTAGGCCTCCCCTACCCCTCTACAACGCAAACCACAGCTCCTCATTCCGACCACCATAGTCCCCGTGCCAATCCCCACACAACTTTTTGTCCTGTGACGGTATCACCTCGTCACCTGCTCCTATTTTTGTTTTCTTTTCCCTGCTCACTGGAATCGTGGACCATAAACTGCATTGCAGAGCATGTTCCACGTGCTTCAGCAGTGCATTCGCCTCTGCCATCCCCCGACTGGTTTACCCGTGCCAGCGCCCGGTGCCCAAAATTTCACCCCATCCGTCCCACTCCCGACGCCACCACCTGGCACCCTCTCTCTACTTTCCCACGGAAACAAAGCTGTCTCTAGGCCTCCCCTACCCCTTGGCAATGCAATCCATGGCTCCTCATTCTGACCATTACATCCCCCATGCGAATCCCCACACCACCTCCCATCCCGTGACGGAATCACCTCGTCAGCTGCTCCGACTTTGGTTTTCTGGTCCCTTGTTTCTGGAATCGCGAACCATAAACTGTGTCACGGAGCGTGTTCCGCGTTTGCCTCTGCCATCCCCCCATGGATTTGCCCGTGCCTGCGCCCGGAGCCCAAAATTCTCCCCACCCGTCCTACCCCTCATGCTACCACCTCTCACCCTCTCCGTATTCTTCCAGGGAAACCTAGCCATCTCTAGGCCTCCCGTATCCCTCCACAACACAATTCCTGGCTCCTCATTTCGACCACCATAGTCCCCGTGCCAATCCCCACACCACCTCCCGTCCCATGACAGTATCACCTCGTCACCTGATCTGATTTTTGTTTCCTAGTCCCTCCTCGCTGTGATCGTGAACCATGAACTGTGCCGTGGAACGTGTTCCACGTGCTTCAGTGTGGTGTATTTGCCTCTGCCATCTCTCCACCGGTTTGCCCGTGCCTGCGCCCGGAGCCCAAAAGTTCACCCCATTGGCCCCACTTCCGGCGCCACCACCTGTCACCCTCTCTATATTTTCTCGCAAACATATAATTACATTTCTTCTCCTCTTCTCAATACTTCTCCAATTCAGCATGTTTACTTATGTTTTAAGGGCCATGCATTTTCTTTGTCGACAACTATATGGAAGCCTCCTCCTCCTTTCTTTCCGTGTTGGTTACGTAAAGAAAGAATGCAGTTTTGCTTTCCACTTTCACAGAGGCGATTGCATAGCACTTCTTGTCGTGGCCATTGTCACGAAAAGCATTCTTTCATTTCCGTTTCCAATGTAATCTGTGGCACATGATGTAACAAACTATGTTCCATCCCCGTGCACACAATTACTGATGGATTTGAGTGTGCCAGAAAGTGACAAAAATAGGTTGCTCGATAAAAATCATCTGGCATAACAGCTGCATAGAGGATGTTTTACAGGTTCCAACGCACTTTGCGGAACTCGATTTGGAGTCCGTTTGAGTGAGATATGGATTTCCAAAGTTTGGAGATCATGAGTCGGGTTCAAGTGACGACCTGAGCACTTTGAGCTCAAAAGGCGGCAGGATTATTGGCCAGGACGGCTGAGAGCGGCCTTCAAGGAGAAAAGACGGCTGGAGGGCCTCCAGGAGACTTCAAGGAAGGACCACTCCACGATTATTTGCCGTGCAGGTCGTGGGAGACATAATTCTCATGCATGACAGGGTGACTGCCGCTCATCCCGTTAGGCTAGGAGTGTGCTAGAGGGTGAACTTTGACAGAGTGGATCTCAGTGCTCCCTTAGCCAAATGAGGCATATAAGGGCTTGTTAGAAAGCTGTGATGATGTACTTTCTCACTCAAGAGTCGATTTAGATATTCGCGTTCTCTGCAGACCTACATTCGCTTCCGTAATTTCTGTCGGTGCAACCTGCAACTCCCTCTCACAAACAGTTGGTCCTGCCTAGGCGGCTCTTAGTGAGCGTGATCACCTCCCTGAGGGCTGCCAAGTTTCCATCAGTGGTATCAGAGCTAGAACAAGGCTTTGTCTCATCTTTGAGACATTCCTTGCACCCTGTTGTGTGAGAGAGCCATTTGTGGGCTGATCATTGCACTACCATGGCGACATCCGCTTCCGTGGTGGCCGGCGTCAACATCGCCAAGTTCGATGGCAATAACTTCTTCAACTGGAGCAACAACATGAAGATGGTGCTCATGGAGAAGGGTCTCTGGAGCCAGGTGGATGAGAAGGAGAAGGAACCAGAAGAAAGCTCCCTATCCCCTGTCGAGGCCCGTACCTACCGCGAGAAGCGTGACCGCGCCCTCGCCACCATCTACCTCCACCTCGCCGAACGACAGCAACTCCTCGTCCGTGGCATCCTCACTCCAAAGGAGGTTTGGAAAAAGCTTGAGTCCACTTATGCTTCCAAGTCAATCCTCATGAACATGCAGCTGCGTCGTCGCTTTCACACTGTGAAGATGGATGAGTCCGGATCCATGATNGCAGATTGGGAGAGTGGATTCGTGACAACCATCCGGGTCCTGCACGTCTCCGACAACACCGCCTTGTTTTGGATCATCGACTCGGGAGCCACGCGGCACATGACGTGTCGCCGGGAGTGGTTCGTTTTCTACACCGCCATCGAGCCTCGTCGGGTGTACATGGGGGACAATCATGTGCAAATGGCGGTTGGGGAGGGTGAGATTGTGTTTTGTGCTTCCGTTGAGGGCAAGCACGTGGAACGTCATGTGAAGGGGGTGCTCCATGTTCCGGGGCTGGCAGCTAACCTCCTCTCTGTCTCATCTCTCATCTCCGAAGGCATGCAGGTTCGCTTTGAGAATGGTGGCTGCACCATCTCTGCAAGTGCGGGGCGTGTGCTTGCAAAAGCGGACAAGGAGGACGGTCTTTATCGCCTCTACGTGGCGTCGGAGAAGGAAGCTGACTCAGCGTTGGCGGCGAGAGAGGGAAAACACGACATCGGCCTGTGGCACCGTCGGCTCGGTCACCTCGGCGTTGGCGCCATCATCTCCATGCAACAGATGGTCTGCGGCCTGGAGCTCAAGGGGGTGAAGCAGCCTGGTGCATCAGCTTGTGAGAGCTGCATGGAAGAAAAGCAAGCTCGCTCTCCTTTCACGGGGGAAGGGAAGGGTGCAGCTAAGCTTCTCTCACTCGTTCACTCCGATTTGTGTGGTCCCATGCCATCACAATCCTTGTCCGGAAAGTTGTACTTTGTCACGTTGATTGATGACAAGTCGAGGAAGACGTGGGTGTCATTCCTGGCTGGAAAGGATGAGTGCTTTGATGCTTTCAAGGTGTTGATTGCTGCTGCATAGAATGAGAGTGGCAGGCGGTTGAAGGTGCTTCGCACCGATGGTGGAGGAGAGTACCTCTCCAACGACTTCCGCACCTTCCTCAAGCGTCGCGGGATCAAGCACGAGGTCACCCCACCTGGAACACCGCAGCTGAATGGCGTGGCTGAACGCGCGAACCGCACACTCATGGAGCGTGTTCGCAGCATGCTCCAAGACACGGAGCTCCCGCCAACCTTCTGGGCGGAAGCGGTCAACACTGCCGTGTACCTGAAAAACCGGAGTCCCACGCGCGCCGTGCCACTGATGACACCGGAGGAGGTGTGGACGGGACGCAAGCCAACAGTGTCGCATCTGAAAGTCTTTGGGTGTGGCGCATTCGCGCACGTGCCTGCCAGCAGCCGTAACAAGCTGGACGCAAAGTCGGTGAAGGCCGCCTTCCTCGGCTACGACACCATGGGATACCGCCTCTACAACCTCGCTCCTCGCAAGATCATCCGCAACCGCGACGTCGTCTTTCAAGAGGACGTGAAGGGCTGGACTTGGAGCCCTATGACTGCTGTTCCACTTGCTCCCGCACTTGTACCTGAAGTGGGAGAAGTACCGGTAGCAGAAGAGGGCGGTGCGGAAAATGGCGGTCACAGCGGCAACGACAAGGAGGTGGAGGGAGCTGAGAAGGAGAAGGAGCTAGCAGCAGAATCTGATGAGGAGGAGCAGCAAAACAACAGCAACAACAGCCCCATCCTCATCGGCTACAGCGCACAGATTGGGGAGGTGACCTGGACACAAGGCGGTCGACCAGTGGGTTCGTGTTTGTGCTCGAGGGAGGTGCAATCAGCTGGAGGAGCAAGAAGCAAGAGTGCGTCGCCCTCTCCTCCACCGAAGCAGAGTACATCGCCTTGAGTGAAGCAGCAAAGGAAGCCGTGTGGCTGCGTGAGATGTTGGCAAGCCTTGGACAGCAGCAGACCGCAGCAACCACCATCTACTGTGACAACATGAGCGCCATCGCTCTGACCAAGAACGCCGAGTTTCATGCCCGCACCAAGCACATCGACCTGCGGTACCACTTCATCCGTGAGCTCGTGGCAAAGCAGGTGGTGCAGATCAAGTTCTGCCCTTCAAGCATGATGCTGGCAGACTTCCTGACCAAGCCGCTGGCAGCGCACCGCTTTCAGCAGCTGAGGGGACAGTGCGGACTTGTGTGATTTTTATTCTCGCAAAGTGGGAGAATGATGGATTTGAGTGTGCCAGAAAGTGACAAAAACAGGTTGCTCGATAAAAATCATCTGGCATAACAACTGCATAGAGGATGTTTCACAGGTTCCAACGCACTTTGCGGAACTCGATTTGGAGTCCGTTTGAGTGAGATATGGATTTCTAAAGTTTGGAGATCATGAGTCGGGTTCAAGTGACGACCTGAGCACTTTGAGCTCAAAAGGCGGCAGGATTATTGGCCAGGACGGCTGAGAGCGGCCTTCAAGGAGAAAAGACGGCTGGAGGGCCTCGAGGAGACTTCAAGGAAGGACCACTCCACGATTATTTGCCGTGCAGGTCATGGTAGACATAATTCTCATGCATGACACGGTGACTGCCGCTCATCCCGCTAGGCTAGGAGTGTGCTACAGGGTGAACTTTGACAGAGTGGATCTCAGTGCTCCCTTAGCCAAATGAGGCATATAAGGGCTTGTTAGAAAGCTGTGATGATGTACTTTCTCACTCAAGAGTCGATTTAGACATTCACGTTCTCTGCAGACCTACATTCGCTTCCGTAATTTCTGTCGGTGCAACCTGCAACTCCCTCTCACAAACAGTTGGTCCTGCCTAGGCGGCTCTTAGTGAGCCTGATCACCTCCCTGAGGGCTGCCAAGTTTTCATCAACTACTTTGTGTATGTCTCTTCCCATGGAAAACAAGTCACACATATGGATATGATGACCATTGAATTACCGTACTGTCCACTGATTTCGTTAAAAATAATTTTTTTTTATTTGTCTATGATCAGTACCATAATTATCATTGGTTTGTGTGAATCACTGCTCTAATTTGGTAACTACATCTTGGCTACACACAAAATGAATTGAAAACAAAAATGGGAGCGCCTCTCGAATCAGCTCACGCATGTAACGGCGAGCACACTCCGACGTGCCGAGAGCGACCGTGCTGTCGCACACACGCACGTCCCTGCCCTTCCACGACACGTCAGTGGGCTCGTCAATGTGAACACACTGACGTGTCGGGCGAGAATTTGAAGTTTCAAAAACCCGGAACTTCGAGTTCTCACACAAGGAGTCTTGTTCGGAGTCCACGCCCCAAGGAAACAAACAGGTCCTGGGCGAATTTCAAGAAGAGGGGTGGAAAGAGAGGCCGTTTGGGAGAATCACACCCAAAAATATGAACAGATGGACGGATGGACGGATGGACGGACAGACGGACGGACAGACGGAAGGAAGGACAGACGGACAGACGGACGGATGGACGGATGGACGGATGGACGGACGGACGGAAGGACGGGCGGACGGACAGACGGACGGACGAAAGGACGGACGGAAGGACGGATGGATGATGGAAACTGGGGCAGCCCTCAGGGATGTGATCAGGCTCACTAAGAGCCGCCTAGGTAGGACCAACTGTTTGTGAGAGGGAGTTGCAGGTTGCACAGACAGAAATTACGGAAGCGAATGTAGGTCTGCAGAGAACGCGAATGTCTGAATCAACTCTTGAGTGAGAAAGTACATCATCTCAGCTTTCTAAAAAGCCCTTATATGCCTCATTTGGCTAAGGGAGCACTGAGATCCACTCTGTCAAAGCTCACCCTCTAGCACACTCCTAGCCTAGCGGGATGAGCGGCAGTCACCTTGTCACACAAGAGAATTATGTCTCGCACGGCCTGCACGGCTAATAATCATGGACTGGTCCTTCCTTGAAGTCTCTTGGACGTCCTCCAGCCGTCTTTTCTCCTTGAAGGCCGCTCTCAGCCGTCNGCTTTCTAAAAAGCCCTTATATGCCTCATTTGGCTAAGGGAGCACTGAGATCCACTCTGTCAAAGCTCACCCTCTAGCACACTCCTAGCCTAGCGGGATGAGCGGCAGTCACCTTGTCACACAAGAGAATTATGTCTCGCACGGCCTGCACGGCTAATAATCATGGACTGGTCCTTCCTTGAAGTCTCTTGGACGTCCTCCAGCCGTCTTTTCTCCTTGAAGGCCGCTCTCAGCCGTCTTGGCCAATAATCCTGCCGCTTTTTGAGCTCAAAGTGCTCAGGTCGTCACTTGAACCTGACCCATGATCTCCAAACTTTGGAAATCCATATCTCACTCAAACGGACTCCAAATCAAGTTCCGTAAAGTGCTTTAGACCTTGTGGAACATCCTCTATGCAACTGTCATGCCAGATGATTTTTATCAAGCAACCTGTTTTTGTCACTTTCTGGCACTCTCATATCCATCATTCTCCCACTTTGCGAGAATAAAAATCACACAACTCCGCACTGTCCCCTCAGCTGCTGAAAGCGGTGCGCTTCCAGCGGCTTGGTCAGAAATTTTTCTAGCATCATGCTTGAAGGCCAGAACTTGATCTGCACCACCTGCTTCGCCATGAGCTCGCGGATGAAGTGGTACCGCAGGTCGATGTGCTTGGTGCGGGCGTGAAACTCGGCGTTCTTGGTCAGAGCAATGGCGCTCATGTTGTCACAGTAGATGGTGGTCGCTGTGGTCTGCTGCTGTCCAAGGCTTGCCAGCAGCTCACGCAGCCACACGGCTTCTTTTGCTGCTTCACTCAGGGCGATGTACTCTGCTTCGGTGGAGGAGAGGGCGACGCACTCTTGCTTCTTGCTCCTCCAACTGATTGCACCTCCCCTGAGCACAAACACGAACCCACTGGTCGACTTCCTTGTGTCCAAGTCACCTCCCTAATCTGCGTCACTATAGCCGATGAGGATGGGGCTGTTGTTGCCGTTGAAGGTGAGGCAAAGGCTGCTGCTGCTGTCGAGGTAGCGCAGCACACGCTTAACTGCCTCCCAATGCGGCACGCCCGGATTTGCGCAAAACTTGCTCAGAACTCCCACTCCTTGGCTGATGTCGAGGCGCGTGCCAACTGCTGCGTACATGAGGTTCCCAACTGCTGCTTGGTACGGCACTGCTTCCATGCGGCTGCTCTCTTGCATGCCACGGGGAGTCTGCGTCGTGCTCAGCTTTGCTCCCACTTCCAGTGGTGTCGCTGCTTTACGCGCTCCTGCCATGTTGAAGCGCTTGACGATGTCGCTAACGTACCTGCTCTGCGACAACTCCAAAGTCTGCTCCTGCCGGTCACGCTTGACCTGAAGGCCAAGGTAGTAACTGAGCTCTCCCATGTCTTTCATGTCGAACCTGGCAGCAAGGGACTGCTTCACATCGTCCAAAAGAGACTTGGAGTCAGATGCAATGAGCAGATCATCAACATAGAGCAAGATGATGACCTGGCTTGCCTCTTGAGTGCGCCCATAGACTGCATGATCAGCTTCACTACGCACAAAGCCAAGGCCAGCCAGCTGCTCATCCATCTTGTGGTACCATGCTCGTGGTGCTTGCTTCAGGCCNAATGTCTCATTGTAATCCACACCCTCAGTCTGCGCATACCCCTTTGCAACCAACCGTGCTTTGTACCTGAGCACCTTACCATCCGCACCATGCTTGCGCCTGAAGATCCACCGGCATCCGATCACCCGGCTGCCGCGTGGAGCCTCCTCGAGAGTCCAGGTGCCGTTCTTCATGAGCGCACCATACTCCTCATCTGCTGCGGCACGCCAATCTCCCGCCTCGGCGCTGCGCATGGCTTCAGCGAATGTGGCTGGGTCATCGGTGACTGTGAGGAAGAGAAGCTTGAGGTCAGATGACTGTTGGTGGTGGAACGGTGCACAGGTTCACCAGCTCCTCCAGTGGCCTCTGTTTGTTTGCGAGGCGCTCGGATCGCCTCAGCGGCTCCCCACTGTCCTTTGCACCTTTGTTGAGGCGTGCAGACCTTCATGGCAGCTGCTGTGCGTTGCTTTGCTGCTCCTCCTCATCAGATTCTGCTGCCAGCTCCTTCTCCTTCTCAGCTCCCTCCACCTCCTTGTCGTTGCCGCTGTCACCGCCATTTTCCGCACCGCCCTCTTCTGCTACGGGTACTTCTCCCACTTCAGGTACAAGTGCGGGAGCAAGTGGAACAGCAGTCATAGGGCTCCAAGTCCAGCCCTTCACGTCCTCTTGAAAGACGACGTCGCGGCTGCGGATGATCTTGCGAGCAGCGAGGTTGTAGAGGCGGTATCCCATGGTGTCGTAGCCGAGGAAGGCGGCCTTCACCGACTTTGCGTCCAGCTTGTTACGGCTGCCGGCAGGCACGTGCACGAATGCGACACACCCAAAGACTTTCAGATGCGACACTGTTGGCTTGCGTCCTGTCCACACCTCCTCCGGTGTCATCAGTGACACGGCGCGCGTGGGACTCCGGTTTTTCAGGTACACGGCAGTGTTGACCGCTTCCGCCCAGAAGGTTGGCGGGAGCTCTGCGTCTTGGAGCATGCTGCGAACACGCTCCATGAGTGTGCGGTTCGCGCGTTCAGCCACGCCATTCAGCTGCGGTGTTCCAGGTGGGGTGACCTCGTGCTTGATCCCGCGATGCTTGAGGAAGGTGCGGAAGTCGTTGGAGAGGTACTCTCCTCCACCATCGATGCGAAGCACCTTCAACCGCCTGCCACTCTCATTGTGTGCAGCAGCAATCCACACCTTGAAAGCATCAAAGCACTCATCCTTTCCAGCCAGGAATGACACCCACGTCTTCCTCGACTTGTCATCAATGAACGTGACAAAGTACAACTTGCCGGACAAGGATTGTGATGGCATGGACCACACAAATCAGAGTGAACAAGTGAGAGAAGCTTAGCCGCACCCTTCCCTTCCCCCGTGAAAGGAGAGCGAGCTTGCTTCCCTTCAATGCAGCTCTCACAAGCCGTTGCACCAGGCTGCTTCACCCCCTTGAGCTCTAGGCCGCGGACCATCTGCTGCATGGAGATGATGGCGCCAAAGCCGAGGTGAACGAGCCGGCGGTGCCACAGGCCGATGTCGTGTTTTCCCTCTCTCGCCGCCAACGCTGAGTCGGCTTCCTTCTCCGACGCCACATAAAGACGGTAGAGACCATCCTCCTTGTCCGCTTTTGCAAGAACACGGCCTGCACTTGCAGAGATGGTGCACCCACCATTCTCAAAGCGAACCTGCATGCCTTCGGATATGAGAGATGAGACAGAGAGGATGTTAGCTGCCAGCCCCGGAACATGGAGCACCCCCTTCACACGACGTTTCACGTGCTTGCCCTCAACGGAAGCACAAAATACAATCTCACTCTCCCCAACCGCCATTTGCACATGATTATCCCACATGTACACTCGACGAGGCTTGATGACGGTGTAGACAACGAACCACTCGCGGCGACACGTCATGTGCCGCGTGGCTCCCGAGTCGATGATCCAAAACAAGGCGGTGGTGTCGGAGACGTGCAGGACCCGGATGGTTGTCACGAATCCACTCTCCTAATCTGCTGAGTTCGCGGAAGCGTCGGACTGCTTTCCCGCTCCCACTCCAGCCGCAAGGTCCGCCTTCTTCTTCCGGCATTCGCGCGCCCAATGGCCCGGCTTCTTGCAGTAGTGGCAGTTCCCCTTCTTCTTTCCTCCTCCGCCGTTGCTCCTGGTTGGTACAGCACCGCCCGCATGACCAAAGTTGGTGATGAGAGCGACGTCCAGTCCGCTTCCGCCCTCCTCTCCCTTGCGCCGCTCCTCCTCAAACAGAAGGCTCTCCTCCACATCATCGAGGGAGAGCTTGTCGCCACGCTGGTCCAGGGAAACAATGAGAGGAGTGTAGCTGCTAGGAAGACCATAAAGGATGGTTAGCATGAGCACACGCTCCTTGACAGGGTCCTCAACCGCAGCAAGCTGGTCAGAGAGAGACTTCACCATGTTGATGTAGTCAATCATGGATCCGGACTCATCCATCTTCACAGTGTGAAAGCGACAACGCAGCTGCATGTTCATGAGGATTGACTTGGAAGCATAAGTGGACTCAAGCTTTTTCCAAACCTCCTTTGGCGTGAGGATGCCACGGACGAGGAGTTGCTGCAGTTCGGCGAGGTGGAGGTAGATGGTTGCGAGGGCGCGGTCACGCTTCTCGCGGTAGGTACAGGCCTCGACAGGGGAGAGGGAGATTTCTGCTAGTTCCTTCTCCTTCTCATCCACCTGACTCCAGAGACCCTTCTCCATCAGCACCATCTTCATGTTGTTACTCTAGTTGAAGAAGTTCTTGCCTTCGAACTTGGCGATGTTGACACCGGCCACCACAGAAGCGGATGTCGCCATGGTAGTGCAACGTTTAGTCCACAAACGGCTCTCTCACACAACAGGGTGCAAGGAATGCCTCAAGGATGAGACAAAGCCTTGTTCTAGCTCTGATACCACTGATGGAAACTGGGGCAGCCCTCAGGGAGGTGATCAGGCTCACTAAGAGCCACCTAGGCAGGACCAACTGTTTGTGAGAGGGAGTTGCAGGTTGCACAGACAGAAAGTACGGAAGTGAATGTAGGTCTGCAGAGAACGCGAATGTCTGAATCAACGATGGATGGACGGATGGACGGACGGATGGAGGGACGAACGGATGGACGGACGGACAGACGGACGGATGGATGAACGGACGGACGGACGGACGGACGGACGGACGGACGGATGGACGGACGGACGCACGGACGGACGGATGGACGGACGGACGGACGGACGGACGGACGGACGGACGGACGGACGGACAGACGGACGGACGGAAGGAAGAACAGACGGATAGACGGACGGATGGACGGACGGACAGACGGATGGACGGATGGACGGACAGACGGACGGACAGACGGAAGGAAGGACGGACGGACAGACGGACGGATGGACGGATGGACGGATGGACGGACGGACGGACGGACGGGCGGATGGACGGACAGATGGAGGGACGGACGGATGGACGGACGGATGATGGAAACTGGGGCAGCCCTCAGGGAGGTGATCAGGCTCACTAAGAGCCGCCTAGGCAGGACCAACTGTTTGTGAGAGGGAGTTGCAGGTTGCACAGACAGAAATTATGGAAGCAAATGTAGGTCTGCAGAGAACGCGAATGTCTGAATCAACTCTTGAGTGAGAAAGTACATCATCTCAGCTTTCTAAAAAGCCCTTATATGCCTCATTTGGCTAAGGGAGCACTGAGATCCACTCTGTCAAAGCTCACCCTCTAGCACACTCCTAGCCTAGCGGGATGAGCGGCAGTCACCTTGTCACACAAGAGAATTATGTCTCGCACGGCCTGCACGGCTAATAATCATGGACTGGTCCTTCCTTGAAGTCTCTTGGACGTCCTCCAGCCGTCTTTTCTCCTTGAAGGCCGCTCTCAGCCGTCCTGGCCAATAATCCTGCCGCCTTTTGAGCTCAAAGTGCTCAGGTCGTCACTTGAACCCGACCCATGATCTCCAAACT
>SZWC01007713.1:0-24197 GCA_023375785.1 Penium margaritaceum | reverse complement strand
CGACGACGACGACGACGACGACGACGACGACGAGGAGGAGGAGGAGGAGGAGGAGGAGGAGGAGAAGGATGAGGATTGAGAGGGAAGGAGGAGGTGGAAGAGGATTCATAGGAGGACAAGGGAGAGGAGAACAATGAGCTGACAACAAAGGAGAGAGGAGGAAAGTTACTGTACTCCTCTGGGAGAAGCAAAAATCTGTAGAATTTCTTTGAAAACAAGAGGAGCCGCTTGGGTGCAGAACTTAGCCGTTGAGGTGCAAATCTGAGCCGTTCAGCTGTACAGCTGATCTGGCGGGGTGGCAGATCGTAACGAGTAAGGTGCACATCTTAACCGATAAAGAGCAGCGGCTCAGATAATCAGAGCCGCTATGGTACAGAGACGGCTGCAGAGATGCGGACCTGGGCGACGTTGAGGGATATGAGACGCTGGGCCGCAAGCATGCCCTGAGTTGCTGCTGCACTGGGAGCCGTTGAGCCGCTGAGTTGTGGAGGGCCCCTTACACGCTGAGAGCCGTTGAACGGCTGGGTCGGTGAGAGTCGCTGTGCCGCTGAGCCGCTGAGCGCCGCTGAGCCGCTGATCGCCGCTAAGCCGTTCAGCCACTCGAGCGCTTGAGAGCCGAGCGGATGGGCCGATAAGCTGCTGAGAGCCGCTGACCCAGCGAAAAGCCGCTGACCCAGTGAAAAGCCGCTGACCCAATGAAAAACCGCTGAGGTCGTGGAAAACCGGTTGTGCAATGTGGTTCACATGGCGTGCAGCAGTTGCCGGCCTTTTTTTTCTTTTCTTGTTGGCCATCGCAAGTTGCGAAGACCAAACGGAAAGAAACGAAAAAGCCGGCAATGTCGAATCGCAACTGCACCTTGCCGTCTTGGAGCAGGCTGTCCTCACTGGGGTCCGTTCGGTTGCCTCCGGATTCCTAAAGGGATCCGGAGTTTCCTCCACGCATCGACAAACTTTTCTGGCACAGCATAGTCAACGGGTCGCTGAGCCGCTTAGCCGCTTGACAGCCGGTGGACGGATCACCCGCTGAGAGCCGCTGACCTGGTGAAAAGCAGGCATTGGTCGCTGTGCAGTTGACCTCTGAGCCGTGGCTTACTTGCTAAACCTAAGCGAGGACCCCATTGCCTTATCCGTCAGCAAAGAAGGCCTGCATTCAGGCGGCGATCAACGCAGAAGCCCGCCGGCGACGACCGCGATTCGACATTGCCGGTACGGGATAGCCGGTTGTTGTGCCGGTCGATGACTTCCCGCCGTTCTAAGAAGTCCATGCTTCAGGTCATTAGTGCTGCGTTCTCCTGGGGTGAGGCTGGTTGCAGCTGGGTTCGTGGGTTGAACTTAACCCACGATTCCAACCAAATCGAATTCGGCAGTTCGATCTCAGGGACTCGTTTCATGCAGCGCTTCCATATTCAAGCCCGTTTCGCTCATTCATAACAGGAAAACACTCAGGGACCCCGTTTCCCAAGACGGTACTTTTACCATCCCCCGTTTCAGAAAACTTTGTTCCCAAATGCCATGGAATTCATTTTTATGCCCCACAATACCCCGCGGGGTAAGATACGATCCACAGATGCCAGTGATGATGGTTTTATATCTCCATAAGCACTTAGGGGTTGAATTCGTAAGCACAATGTACCCCGTCGACAAGAGGTTCATGGTTTCGTTGCCATATACCCTTGGGTGCGCAATGGAACCGTTATTTCTTTGTCAAAACAAAGCATGTACAAGATTGTGAACAGAATGGGGTCTAACATAGCTTTGCTTTTGCGTGGCTGGTTTGTTCGCGGAGAAGTGAATATTCTTTGGAAAAACATATTGCATGTCAATTTTAGGCGAGATAATCATAAGGCAAACATATCCGAGCTGTCGTGTATGTGCCCCACACATATGCCGACTGTCGAGCGCATATCATGGCAAAGGCAGGGGCCTGTTTTGAGAGCGCATGTTGACGCAATGTCGAGAAAGAAATCTGATATACGAGAAAGACATCTCGTAAATGTCGTGTTTCAAAATGGATGTCTGTTGACGACTACTGCCCTCATATTTTTCTATCCTATACATCGAACCGTAGGTAAATTTAACTGAATACAAAATATTCATAGAAAATTACGTGGCTGAACAAGGTGTAGGATCCTTCAATCCAACTTTGAAGTGCTGCGCTGAACTTAACGGATGCCAGCAGCTATTCGGTTCTAGTCAACTGGGACGGTAAAGGGTTTACCATTTTGTTATGACGTTGCATGCGGTCCAGTCTGGTCGGTCGATGACGTGTCATTGGCGCACCACTCTTTTCTTTGCTTTCTATTCCTTCATACCTGAGATTTTTTCATCAAAAGTACAGAGATCGCGCTTGTGTACTTCGCGTATGTTGCGATTATTTTCCTCGATGTTTGTCAACGAGATTTCTCGCTCGAGTCGGTTGCTGCCACCATCGCCATTCACAGGTCAAAAAGAAGCATTCGAGAGTGTGGCGCTTCGACTTTCGGCGTTTCCGCCCGACGAGGACCCAAGACAACATCGGGGAGAAATGAAAAAATGTGGGCGTAACTCCGCTTCAAAGGTAGGGTCGAATCAGGCAGTCCGCATAGATTTATGGACAAATGTATCCGAGCTGCGCTGTTTGCGCATCGCATGGACACGAAGTGACGAGTTCAAATAACGACAAATGTAGGCGCATGTTTTGTAGACTGGACCATAAACGATGTCGACTTTGGATTCTGATGTCTAGTTTATGCCTCATAGCAAGCTGCATATCTATGAGGACACGCTATTGACAGTATCCATAATTGCATGCACTAATCCAACAACCAAATTTCTGATGATGTTATCTGATGGTGACCTTGGTTTTTGTACAATAGGATCGCCGATACTTTGCATCGACTCAGCTCCATTTCAGAGGCAGCAATGAACAGGATCCAGAAATACCCAAACCACGAGTTTTTCCATTAGTCTCACGGTTTGGGATCCGCGGCCGCTCTCATTGCTTGCGGTACGTGTGCTGAGTTTGTGATTTGTCAAATTTTTCTGCAATGGAAGTTTTTTCACACATCTCAAAGGAAGAAACTGACAGAAGAATCCATTCCTCCATTCGTTGGTTTGTCTCAACATAATCGTTTCCCGCTTCACATTGGCATCCGAAAGGAGGCTGCTTCCAAGACAGGCCTCTCCGATTAACCAGGAAGCGCTAAGGCATCATCCAGCTACGAGTTTTCACAAGAGGAAGTCCGCGTCAAGAGGGGGGTTGAGCTAGGCGCCTCTGACAAATTTATCCTAGTTTTATCCATAATCATATTATTTTAAGGGAAGCACCACCACGATAAGACAACACTCGCGTCAGGGCTCCATTCGTTTCCATACATGAAACGACAATGTAGACAAGACGTCATAAAAATAAAGGGAAGTCGTAAGTTTTTTAAGGAGACAGAACATAATGGAAAGACGAAATGGAAAATCCAACCGTTACGAAACAACTCAGGGGCATTTATAGCTGCGGCAACAAAATGGGTGGCTTATGAAGATCTAAATTCTGGAAGCGGGGCTACTCAATATCCCAAAAGGCAAAATGGGGCTCCTAAAAATCAAATATTGCCCCATAGGGTGCATTGGAAGGCAACCATAGACAAAGGGGGCGGATCATAACTTTGCCGCATTCATAAACCAGGGGCCCTGACGGCGGATCTGAACAACCGCGGAGCCCTACCATTGTCTCATGGACGACAAGGCCCTTCGAGAAGATCGTGCTCGTCAAAATCGTGATCGGGCGAAGTGCAGTGCTGTAACATACCCTAGACCGACCATAGCAAAAGCTGAGACACCACCAAGGGCCTAGTCCAGACTCGCCGGACTCCGGCAGGGCAGAGAAAGCGGGTAAAAAGCCTGTGTCACAGACTCTGGCGCAGAGCTTTCCGTGGACTCTGCTGGAGTCTGGCAGTCGCTTCCAGGAAAAACGGGACCGTCGTTCGTGCTAGAAATCCTTCTGCGGTAGAGCCCGTTCACCCGTGAAAACTGGGATCAGACCCCATCCCACTTCTCGCAAAGGTTTGCGTTTGTGAGTCCGAACCTTTGTGCTGCTAAAACTGAGAAATGTTTTGCTAAATTCTGGACTTTGCCGATCGCAAAAATCCAGCCACCCAAATCATTGAATCAAACTTTTACATTGATTTTAAATGGCCTGCCGCAGAAGTCTGCGGCAGGCCGTTTTGCCACTCGGAACTGGCCATGCGGCAGCCCTGGCATGCCGCAGAACCTGGGTGAAACGGGTTGTCCAATGACAAGTGAGGGCGCGAAATCTGCCGTGGACCTGCCGGCAGCGGTGGATCTGCGGTGCTCACTAATTTTCTTGCGATGGCCACATCAGCTTGCGAGCTCCTCGCAACGCCAGGTCAGCTCGCAAACCTCTCTTTGCCACGCGCCTTCTCTAACATGCCAAAGTCCGGAGAGTCTGACCAGCCCCCAAAGACCACGCAATCCACGGCTCTTTATTCCAACCACCACAGTCCAAGTGACCACCTCCACACCACTCCCTGTGCCGTGACGGTATCACCTTGTCACCTGCTCTGATCTTCATTTCCTAGTCCCTGCTCGCTCAAATCACAAACCATAAACTGTGTCACAAAGTGTGTTTTGCGTACTTCAGCACGGTGCATTCGCCTCTGCCATACCCCCATGGGTTTACCCGTGCCTGCGCTTGGAGGTCAAAAGTTCACGCCACTTGTCCCACTCCCGGTGCCAACACCTGTCACCCTCTCCGTATTTTTTAGAGAAATGCGGTCGTCTCTAGACCTCCCCTATCCCTCCACAATGCAATCCACGGCTCCTCGTTCCAACCACCACAATCCCCGTGCCAATCCAAACACCACCTCCTGTCCCTTGACGATATCACCTCATCACTTGCTCCAATTGTTGCTGCCAGGTCCCTGCTTGCTGGAATCGTGAACCATTAAACCTCCTTGTGGAGAATGTCCTGCATACTTAAGTGCGGTACATTGACCTCTGCCATCCCCCCACAGGTCTGCCCGGGCCTGCGGCCAGAGCCAAGATATTCATCCCACCCGCCCCACTCCCAGCGCCACCAATTGTCACCCTTTCCATAATTTCCCGGGGAAACACAGCCATCTCTAGGCCTCCCCTACCCCTCCGCAACATACTCGTGGCTCCTCATTTGGACCACCGCAACCCCCATGTCAATCCCCACACCACCTCCCATCCCGTGATGGTATCACTTCGTCACCTGCTCCGAATTTTTTTCCTGGTCCCTCCTTGCTTGTACCACAAACCGTAAAATGCATCATGGAGCATGCTGTTTGTGCTTCAGCACGGTGCATTTGCCTCTGCCATCCCCCCACGGGTTTTCCCGTGCCTGCACCCGGAGCCCAGAATTTTACCCCACATGCCCCAATCCTGGTGCCACCACTTGTAACCCTCTCCGTATTTTCTTGCAGAAACACAGTCGTCTCTATGCCTCCCCTAGCCCTTCATAACGCAATCCACAGCTCCTCATTCCGACCACCACGGCCCGCGTGCCAAATACCAGACCACCTCCCGTCCTGTGACGGTATCACCTCTTCACGTGCTCCAATTCTCATTTCCTGGTCCCTGCTTACTAGTTTTGCAAACCGTAAAATGCTAGTGGAGCGCGTTCTGCGTGCTCTTGCGCTGTACATTTGCCTCTGCCATCTCCCCAAGGGCTTGCCGGTGCCTGTGCCCGGAGCTCAAAACTTCAACCCACCTGCCCCACTCCCGGCATAACCACCTGTCAACCTCTTTGTATTTTCCCAGGGAAATGCTGCCGTCTCTAGGCCTCCCCTATCCCTCTGCAAAGCAATCCACGACTCCTCATTCCGATAACCACAGCCCCCATGCCAATCCCCAGACCACCTCCTCTCCCATGACGGTTTCACGTTGTCACCTGCTCTGATTTTCATTTCCTGGTCCCTTCTCTCTCAAATCACAAACAGTAAACTGCACCATGGAGTGTGTTCTGTGTGCTTCAGCATGATGCATTTGCCTCTGCCATCCCCCACGGGTTTGCTCATGCCTTCGTCCGGAGCCCAAAAATTCACCCCACCCGCACCACTCCCTACGCCACCACTTGTCAGCCTCTTCATATTTCTTGGGGATATCCAGCCGTCTCTAAGCCTCCCCTGCCCCTCCACAACGCAATCCACGGCTCCTCATTCAGACCAGCACAGCCCCCATGCCAACCCCCACACCACGTCCGTCCCGTGACGTATCACCTCCTCACCTGCTCCAAATTTCTGTTTCCTGGTCCCTGGTCACTGGAATCACAAACCGTAAACTGCGTTGCAGCTTCACTATGGGTTTGCTGGTGCCTACGCCCGGAGTCCAAAAATTCACCCCACCTGTCCCAATCGCGATGGCACCACCTCTCATCATCTCCATATATTCCCAGGAAAACACAGCCATCTCTAGGCCTTCCCTACCCCTCCATAACGCAATTCACGGCTCCTCATTCTGACCACCCCAGATTCCATGCCAATCCCCACACCATCTCCTGACCTGTCACAATATCACCTCGTCACCTGCTCCAATTTTCATTTCCTAGTCCCTTCTCGCTAGAATCACGAACCGTAAACTGCATCGTGGAGCATGATCTGTGTACTTCGGCACGGCGTATTCGCCTTTGCCATCTCCCCAAGGGCTTGCCCGTGCCTGTTCCCGGAACCTAACAATTCCCCCCACCCACCCCACTCGCAACGCCACCACCTATCACCCTCTCTGTATTTTCCTCGGGAAACAGAGCCACCTCTAGTACTCCTTTACTCCTTTACAACTCACGGCTCCTAATTACAACCACAACAGTCCCTCTCCCAATACCTACACCACCTCCCATCCCGTGACGGTATGACATCGTCACCTGCTCCGATTTTGGTTTCCTGCTTGCTAGAATCGTGAGGCGTAAACTGCGTTGCAGGCCGTGTTTTTTTAGCTTCAGCGTGGTGCGTCCGCCTCTGCCATCTCCCCATCAGTTTTCCCGTTCCTGGGCCCGGAGCCCAAAACTTCACCCCACCTGCCCCACTCCCAGCGCCACCACCTATCACCATCTTCGTATTTTCCCGGGGAAACACAGCCGTCTCTAGGCCTCCCCTACTCCTCTGCAAATCAATCCACGGCTCCTCATTCCGACCACCACAGCCCCCTTTCCAATCCCCATACCACCTCCCGTCCCGACGCGGTATCACCTCGTCACGTGCTCTGATTTTTGTTTCCTGTCCCCTGCTTGCTAGAATCATGAACTGTTAACTGCGTCATGGAGCGTGTTCTGCGCGCTTCAGCGTGGTGTGTTTGCCTCTGCCATCCTCCCACCGGTTTGCCCGTGCCTACGCCTGGAGCTCAACAATTCACCCCACCTGTCCCACTCCCGGCGCCACCACCAGGCACCCTCTCCCTATTTTCCCGAAGAAACGCAGCCGTCTCCAGGCCTCTCCTACCCCTCCACAACGCAATCCACGGCTCCTCACTCCGACCACCACAGCCCCCATGCCAATGCCCACACCACCTCGCATCCCGTGACGGTATCACGCCGTCACCTCCTCCGGTTTTTGTTTCCTGGTCCGTACTAACTGGAATCGCAAACCGTAAACAATGTTGTGGAGCATGTTTTTTAAGTGGTAGTGCGGTGCATTCATCTCTGCCATACCCCCATCGGTTTACCCATGCCAGTGTCCGGAGCCCAACAGTTTACCCCACTTCCAACACCATAACCTGTCACCCTCTCCGTATTTTTCCAGGGAAACGTGCCATCTCTAGGCTCCCATATCCCTCCGCAAAGCAATCCACAACTCTTCATCCCCACCACCACAGTCACCGTGTCAATGCCCACACAATCTCCCGTCCCATGAAAACATCACCTCGTCGCTCGAATCTCAAACTGTAAACTGCATCATGGAGCATGTTCCATGTGTTTCAGCGTGGTGCATTCACCTATACCTTCCCCCCCACGGGTTTGCTTGTGCCTGTGTCCGGAGCCCAAAAATTCACCCCACCCGCCCCACTCCTGGCATCACCACCTGTCATCCTCTCCGTATTTCTAGGGGAAACCTAGCCGAATCTAGCCTCCCCTACCCCTCGGCAACACAATCCACAGCTCCTCATTCCACCCACCACAGTCCCTGTGCCAATCTCAATACCACCTCCTGCCCTCTGATGGTATCACCTCATCACTTGCTCCGATTCTCATTTCCTTGTCCCTGCTTGCTGGGATTACAAACCGTAAACTGCTTTGCGGAGAAATTTTCACGTGCTTCAGCGCGGTTTATTTGCTTGTGCCATCCCCCTACCGGTTTGCTTGTGCCTGCAGCCGGAGTTGAGTTCCCCCTCCCCCCAAGTGCCGGTGCCACCACTTCTCACCCTCTCCTCATATCCCAGGGTAGATGCAGCCATCTTTAGGCCTCCCCTATCCCTCCACAACGCAATTCACAGCTCCTCATTCCGACCACCGCAGTCCCCGTGCCAATCCCTACATCCCGTCTCGTCATGTGACGATATTGATGGATATGAGACTGCCAGAAAGTGACAAAAATTGGTTGCTCGATAAAAATCATCTGGCATGACAGCTGCATAGAGGATGTTTCACAGGTTCTAACGCACTTTACGGAACTCAATTCGGAATCCGTTTGAGTGAGATATGGATTTCCAAAAGCTTGGAGATCATGGGTCGGGTTCAAGTGACGACCTGAGCACTTTGAGCTCAAAAGGCGGCAGGATTATTGGCCAGGACGGCTGAGAGCGCCCTTCAAGGAGAAAAGACGGCTGGAGGGCCTCCAAGATACTTCAAGAAAGGACCACTCCATGATTATTTGCCGTGCAGGTCGTGGGAGACATAATTCTCATGCATGACAGGGTGACTGCCGCTCATCCCGCTAGGCTAGGAGTGTGCTAGAGGGTGAGCTTTGACAGAGTGGATCTCAGTGATCCCTTAGCCAAATGAGGCATATAAGGGCTTGTTAGAAAGCTGTGATGATGTACTTTCTCACTCAAGAGTCGATTCAGACATTCGCATTCTCTGCAAACCTACATTTGCTTCCGTAATTTCTGTCTGTGCAACCTGCAACTCCCTCTCACAAACAGTTGGTCCTGCCTAGGCGGCTCTTAGTGAGCCTGATCACCTCCCTGAGGGCTGCCCCAGTTTCTATCAGGCATCACTTTGTCGCCTCCTTCGATTTTTATTTCCCGGTCCCTGCTCACTCATATCGCAAACCGTAAACTGTGTTGTGGAGCATGTTCTGTGTGCATCAGCATGGTACATTTGCCTCTGCCATCCCCCCACGGGTTTGCCCGTGCCTGCACCCGAAGCCCAGAAGTTTACCCCAACCGCCAACTCCGGTGCCACCACATTTCATCCTCTCCGTATTTTCCTGGGGAAATGCACCCGTCTCTAGGCCTTCCCTACCCCACCGCGGCGCATTCCATGGCTCCTCATTCCGACCATCACAGTCTCCGAGCCACACCACCTCCCGTCTTGTGACGATATCGCCTAGTCACCTGCTCTGATTTTTGTTTCTTGGTCCCAGCTCGCTGGAATTGCAAACCAAAAACTGTTTCACACAGCGTATGCTGTGTGCTTCAGCCCAATGTGTTTGCCTCTGCCATCCCCGCACGGGTTTCCCTGTAACAACATCCGGAGCCTAAAAGATCACCCCACCCATCCCACTCTGGGCGCCACCACCTGTCACCCTCTCCATTTTTTCCGAGGGAAATGCAGCCATCTCTAGGCCTTCCCTGCTCCTCCAAACCGCAATCTACGGCTCCTCATTCTGACCACCACAGTCCCCGTGCCAGTCCCCGCACCATCTCCCGTCCCGTGACGGTATTATCTCGTCACCTGCTCTGATTTTTATTTCCTGGTCCCTGCTTGCTAGAATCGTGAACTGTAAATTGTGTCGTGGAGCGTGTTCTGAGTACTTCCACGCAGTGTGTTTGCCTCTGCCATCTCCCCACGGGTTTGACCATGCCTGCGTCTGGAGACCCAAAATTCACCCCATCCGCCCCACTCCTGGCACCACCACCTGTCACCCTCTCCGTATTTTCCATGGACACACAGGCATCTCTAGGCCTCCCTTACCCCTCCGTAATGCAATCCAAGGGACCTCATACGGGCCACCACAGCCCCCACGCCAATCTCCACACCACCTCCCATCCTGTGACGGAATGACATCATCACCTGCTCTGATTTTGGATTCTTTCTCCCCGCTCGCTGGAATTGTGAACGGTAAACTGCATTACAGAGCATATTCCACCTGCTTCAGCGAGGTGCATTGGCCTCTACCATCCCCCTACAAGTTTGCTCGTGCCTGCGCCCGGAGCCCAACAATTCATCCCAACTGCCCCACAGGCGCCACCACCTGTCACCCTCTCCATGTTTTCCCTGGCAAACGCAGCCATCTCTAGGCCTCCCCTACATCTCCACAATGCAACCCACGGCTCCTCATTCTGACTACCACAAGCCTCGTACCAATCCCCACACCACCTACCATCCGTGACAGTATGACCTCGTCACCTGCTCCAATCTTTGTTTCCTGGTCCCTGCTTGCTGGAATCATAAACCGTAAACTGCATCACAGAGCGTGTTCCACGTGCTTCAGTGCGCTGTGTTTACCTCTGCCATCCCCCCCACCGGTTTGCCCGTGCCAGTACCCAGAGCCTAAAAATTCACCCCACCAACCCCACCCGCCACGCCACCACCTGTCACCATCTTTGTGTTTTCCCGTGGAGACAAAGCCATCTCTAGACCTCCCCTACCCCTCCGCAATGCAATCCACGACTCCTCATTCTGACCACCACAGCCCCCATGCCAATCTCCACACCACCTCCCGTTGCGTGACGGCATCACCTCGTCACCTGCTCTGATTTTCCTTTCCTGGTCCATGCTCGCTGGAGTTGCGAACCATAAACTGCGATGCGAAGCGTGTTCCACGTGCTTTAGTGCGGTGTTTTTGCCTATGTCATCCCCCCATGTGTTTGCCCATGCCTGCGGCGAGAGCCCAAAAATTGACCCCATCCGCCCCACTCCCGGCACCACCACTTGTCACCCTCTCCCTATTTTCCCGGGGAAACAGCCATGTCTAGGCCTCCCCTATTCCTCCGCAACACAATCCATGGCCCCTCATTCTGACCGCCACAGTCCCCACACCACCTCCCGTCCCGTGACGGTATCACCTCGTCACCTGCTCTGAGTTTCGTTTCCTGGTCCCTGCTCACTAAAATTGGGAACCATAAACTGCATCGCAGAGCGTGTTCCACCTGCTTCAGCATGGTGTTTTGCCTCTGCTATCCCCCTACGGGTTTGCCCTTGCCTGCACCCGGAGCCCGAAAATTCAACCCACCCACCCCACTCATGGCGCCACCTCCTGTCACCCTCTCCGTATTTTCCTGTAGAAACGCAGCTATCTGTAGGCCTCCCCTATCCCTATGCAATGCAATTCATGGCTCCTCATTCTGACCACGAAAGCCCCCATGCCAATCCCCACACCACCTCCCGTCCGGTAACAGTATCACCTCGTTACCTGCTCCAATTTTTTTTTCCTGGTCCCTGCTTGCTAGAATCGCAAACCATAAACTACGTCGCGGAGCACGTACCATGCGCTTCAGCGTGGTGTGTTTGCCTCCGCCATCCCCACACCTGTTTGTCCGTGCCTGCGCCTGGAGGCCAAAAATTCACCCCACCCTTCCCACTCCCCACGCCACCACCTATCATCCTCTTCGTATTTTCCCAGAGAAACGTAGCCTTCGCTAGGCCTCCCCTGCCCGTCCACAACGCAATCCATGGCTGCTCATTCTGACCACCACAGCCCCTGTGCCAATCCGCACACCACCTCCCGTCCCGTGACACTATCACCTCGTTACCTGCTCCAATTTTTGTTTCCTCGTCCATGCTCACCGGAATCATGAACCGTAAACTGCGTTTCAGAGCTTGTTCCGCGTGCTTTAACACCATGCATTTGCCTCTGCCATCTCCCCACCAGTTTTCTTGTGCCTACGCCCGGAACCCAAAAATTCACCCCACCCGTCCCAGTCCTGGCGCCAACACCTGTCATTCTCTCCGTAATTTCTCTGGGAAACACAGCGGTCTCTAGTCCTCCCCTACCCCTTCGCAACGCAATCTTCGGCTTCTCATTCCGACCATTACAGCATCTGTGCCAATCTCCATACCTCCTCCCATCCTGTGACGGTATCACCTTGTCACCTGCTCCGATTTTCGTTTCCTGATCCCTGCTCACTGGAATCGCAAACCGTAAACTGCATTGCGGAGCATGTTCTGTGTGCTCCCGTGCGGTGTATTTGCCTCTGCCATCTACCCACCGGTTTGATCATGCCTGCACCCGGAGCCCAAAAAAAAACTCCACCCATCCCACTCCCGGGGCCACCACCTGTGATACTCGCCGTATTTTTCCAGGGAAACGCAGCCATCTCTAGGCCTCCCCTACCCCTCTACAACGCAAACCACAGCTCCTCATTCCGACCACCATAGCCCCCGTGCCAATCCCCACACGAATTTTTGTCCTGTGACGGTATGACCTCTCACCTGCTCCTATTTTTGTTTTCTTTTCCCTGCTCACTGGAATCGTGGACCATAAACTGCATTGCAGAGCATGTTCCACGTGCTTCAGCAGTGCATTCGCCTCTGCCATCCCCCGACTGGTTTACCCGTGCCAGCGCCCGGAGCCCAAAATTTCACCCCATCCGTCCCACTCCCGACGCCACCACCTGTCACCCTCTCTCTACTTTCCCGCGGAAACAAAGCTGTCTCTAGGCCTCCCCTACCCCTTGGAAATGCAATCCATGGCTCCTCATTCTGACCATTACATCCCCCATGCGAATCCCCACACCACCTCCCATCCCGTGACGGAATCACCTCGGCAGCTGCTCCGACTTTGGTTTCCTGGTCCCTTGTTTCTGGAATCGCGAACCATAAACTGTGTCACGGAGCGTGTTCCGCATTTGCCTCTGCCATCCCCCCATGGGTTTGCCCGTGCCTGCGCCCGGAGCCCAAAAATTCACCCCACCCGCCCCACTCCCGGTGCCACCACCTGTCACCCTCACCGTATTTTTCCAGGGAAACGCAGTCATCTCTAGCCCTCCCTTATCCCTCCACAATGCAATCTTGGACTCCTCATTCTAATCACCACAGCCCCCGTGCCAATCCCCACACCACCTCTCGTTATGTGACAGTATCACTTCGTCACTTGCTCTAATTTTCGTTTCCTGGTCCCTGCTTGCTGGAATCACAAACCATAAACTACGTCATGGAGCGTGTTCCGCATGCTTCAGCACAGTACATTCATCTCTACCATCCCCCAGGGGTTTGCCTGTGCCTGCGCCCGGAGCCCAAAATTCTCCCCACCCATCCTACCCCTCATGCTACCACCTCTCACCCTCTCCGTATTCTCCCAGGGAAATGTAGCCATCTCTAGGCCTCCCCTACCCTCCACAACACAATTCCTGGCTCCTCATTTCGGCCACCATAGTCCCCGTGCCAATCCCCACACCACCTCCCGTCCCATGACAGTATCACCTCGTCACCTGATCCGATTTTTGTTTCCTAGTCCCTCCTCGCTGTGATCGTGAACCATGAACTGTGCCGTGGAACGTGTTCCACGTGCTTCAGTGTGGTGTATTTGCCTCTGCCATCTCTCCACCGGTTTGCCCGTGCATGCGCCCGGAGCCCAAAAGTTCACCCCATCGGCCCCACTCCCGGCGCCACCACCTGTCACCCTCTCTGTATTTTCTCGCAAACATATAATTACATTTCTTCTCCTCTTCTCAATAATTCTCCAATTCAGCATGTTTACTTATGTTTTTAGGGCCATGCATTTTCTTTGTCTACAACTATATGGAAGCCTCCTCCTCCTTTCTTTCCGTGTTGGTTACGTAAAGAAAGAATGCAGTTTTTCTTTCCAATTTCACAGTGGGGATTACATAGCACTTCTTGTCGTGGCCATTGTCACGAAAAGCATTATTTCATTTCTGTTTCCAATGTAATCTGCGGCACATGATGCAACAAACTATGTTCCATCCCCGTGCACACAATTACTTTGTGTATGTCTCTTCCCATGTAAAACAAGTCACACATATGGATATGATGACCATTGAATTACCGTACTGTCCACTGATTTCGTTAAAAATAATTATTTTTCATTTTTCTATGATCAGTACCATAATTATCAATGGTTTGTGCGAATTACTTCTCTAATTTGGTAACTACATCTTGGCTACACACAAAATGAATTGAAAACAAAAATGGGAGCGCCTCTCGAATCAGCTCACGCATGTAACGGCGAGCACACTCCGACGTGCCGAGAGCGACCGTGCTGTCGCACACACGCACGTCCCTGCGCTTCCACGACACGTCAGTGGGCTCGTCAATGCAAACACACTGACGTGTCGGGCGAGAATTTGAAGTTTCAAAAACCCGGAACTTTGAGTTCTCACACAAGGAGTCTTGTTCGGAGTCCACGCCCCAAGGAAACAAACAGGTCCTGGGCGAATTTCAGGAAGAGGGGTGGAAAGAGAGGCAGTTTGGGAGAATCACACCCAAAAATATGAATGGTCCATTTTTGGGTGAATTCAAGTATCACATAATTTGAAAAATATATACATTGAACGAAATCGAGGGACAGTACGGTACTTCCATTCACTGCATTCTCAATGTCTCAGAAAGAAAAAAATTGATGTTCACATCCTGCACTACATAATTATGGGTTCTACTTGTGTTTCCAATGTCATGATGGAACTACTCTCTCTTCTGTGTCAGAATCTGCATTGTGCAACACTAGTCACTCCCGTTCCTGCGTGACAGTGTTTTCCAGGGATTCATGAGCCCGGTACGTAGGCACACGATGCATGATCGCATAATATTGCACAAGAACTTGCCAAACGTACCGTATGATGTGCGATGACCGCCGTTCGGCCGGCAGCCTTGCAGGCCGGCCGGCGCTGCAGGCCTGCTTTGTCCGGACCTGTCCAATATAGTACAATGTTTCAGGGCAAATGCGCTTCGTGCATTTGTCCTGAAAAAGAGGTCTCTAACTATAAATAGTACAACACAAGGAAATAACACAACTTTGCATTGGTTTTTGGATATGGAAAACTGAGGAGCTGTAGGGCTAGTCCCAAGCTTCCCAACACACCAAACCGTGTGCAAATCCGTTTAACTTACCTCCCGCTACGTCACCCGAAGCGCGACTCCCCAATCCAGCCTCTCAGTGGCACGCACGATGTCGCCCACTGAGGCGCCCTCACACATCAAGGACCCATCAGAATGCCTTTCCAGAGGCACAGATGTCCCTACACATAGTGGAGATGTCCCTTGTGCTTTTGGGGTATGTTTTGATGAGTTAATCATCGAGTTTGGTGATAGTGATTGACGTGGTTCGAAACCTGTCCGCGGACGTGCAGTCGGAATTTCGACAAAGTCCCCAAGTAACAAACTGTATTATTGAGTTTTGGACTCTGAGCCAGGATTAAGTCCCTCAGTTGCAATCTACACTACTGGTTCCAGTGAATCTTATCCACTGGACGCCTCGGCAGTCTTCTGGGGGTAAATCCCCAGACGTATATCTGTTCCTTGTTCTGGTGAATTTTCTGCATGCAGTCAAACCGTGGCCGACTCCCCGAGACTCTGTGCACATACCAACTTTGGAAGCCCACATATCCCTTGTTACTTGTACAATTTTGTTAAAATAACTTCCAGAAGATTGAACAACTTGTCAACTTTCAATAACTTCAGTCCAATCTCGATTTGGAGCACTGCCTAGGCATCCAGAGTAAAATTCAAGGATTTTCTCTCTCCAGCAGCTTGTTGACGCCTCTTGGCGCCGCCTCGGGCATGCTAAGGGGAAAAAATACAACGGGGAGAAGCCGAAGTAGAGGGGATCACAAAGAGATAACTTTGAAGCATAAGGCCAGGCCTTGATGTGTCAAGAGGAGCTGAGCAGAGGAGCAAGAGCAATGGAGTGAAAGGACGCGAGAGCGAGAGCAAGAGCTTGAGATTGGTTGGTGAAGAATGAGCAAGAGCGGAATGGCAGATCAAAGACATGGCCACGAGGACCACAGAAGGAAAGACAAATAGGATGGATAGAATTTATTTGGGTTTACATTAGAGGGCATGAATATCTTCCATATATAAAAGGCAAAACAGGACAAACTGGTAGGACAACGGCTTCTTTTTGCTCGCATGATGCGGATGACACCTGTCACTTTATTAGGGGATTACTTGATGGTCGGTCCAACAGTCATCAGACCGAGAGCGGTTTTTCCAAGGTTCTTAGGTCCAGGACCTGAAAAATTATTAAGGAGATACATTTCTGACCTTGAATGCACTCAATTGGTTTATCGGAGGTATTTCAGAGACCCCCTTGAAGCTCACTGTGTGCACTTCAGGCTGTTGATCAGTCTGAATCCTCATTTTATGACCAGTTTACCTCAGAAGACTTAGAGCATGTGGGAGGTGGAGACGGTAATATGGGAAGGTGCTCGCGAGTATAGTTGGAGATCCCATATTGATTGAAGTAGAGGATGGGGATCAGTCTTGCAACTTCCATGGTGTGCTGATGATTTGGCTCAGGTTCCACCAAGGCCAGGCCATCAGCGGGCTGATGAGTGGAGTGTGGGTGTGATTGATATGGAGGGCATTGCCACTACACCACTCACAGAAAGAGGCTCTAGCACAGCTTATCCTCTGTTTCCTTGATGAGAGGTAGAGGGTGGAACGGTCCTCACGTTCTGGGCTAGAGGAGTGATGACTTGTTCCACAAGTCTGCACAAGCCCAATGAGCAGGGAATGGGATGATGTCCTTGTTTGTGCAATGTACACTGGTGAGTGACGGCAGTGTGGGTGCAGGTTGTTACAAACCAAGTAGTAACGTGTGCACATCTTATTGCTGACTTGACAAGGATGCCTGACGATGAGGAATCTTTGATGATGAAAGATGGGGAGCTTGGCACGGGGTGAACTTCTTGCGTGAGAGATAGGACGGCTCAAGTGCAGGTCACCGCAAGAGTGGCGGTTTGACCCGGCCGATCCCAATGGCAAGGACTTGGCAGAAAGCGGCGGATGATTGAAGTGCTGAATGTGTGGGCACGGGCAAACCACATTCTCAAAATAATTTTAAGGGTAGAAATGCAACAAGGGGAAGGCAGAGGCCAATGCGTTGTGAAAAATCCATCACCAATTTTGGTGCAGGTTACTGCGTGATTGGCAGCTGACACGTGCAGATCCTGGAGCTGGCTGAAGGTGTGGATGATAAAAGTAAGTTCTGATTGCAGATTGATTGATGTCTGGACGCAAGGAGAAAATCACGTGCGCTGAAGATGGGACGGTGTGGGTGCAAGTCACTGCGAGGTTGGCAGTAGACATGGTGGGTACTGATGCCGAGTAGAGAAAAAAATTTGTAGATAGTGGCATCATGATGATGGATGGACTGAGTGCAGGGGCACAACCACGTGTACGGATAAATGACAAAGAGGCTGATAATGATGATGAGGCCGGGGATGAAGATGACGACGATGATGGCAATTTTGTTGCTGGTAAAGTGGAGGATGATTATGGTGCTGTCGATGATGAGGACGGTACAGAGGGGAATGGCAGATGAAGGTTGATGAGATGGATGAAGTTGATGAGATAGTTGAGAGCTCGGGAGGACTGTTGAAAGAGGAGAAGAGAGTGAGGACGCTCTGCGACAGAGGATTGGTACGACAGGGTGGCTCGAGAAGATGACACAGAGAGGAGTTGGAAAGGTTGGAAAAACGGATACTGCTGTCGATGGAGCAGATTGGAGCACACACGGTGGCTAGAGGAGGAGGAGGTGCAGAAGGTGCTTCATGAGGCAGAGACAGTGATGGAGAAGGGACCTTGCCACGATTTCACAATGTTTGGCAGGAGAAACAGATGAGGGAAAGAGGTCACTCGATCTGCAAAGAACAGGGTTAGGTGTGGACAATACATGTAAAAGACAAGAGCCAAGACCTGAAATGAAGGCGACATGATGCTTTGTCATGACATGATGCTTCATCAAGGATGGTGGAAGATAGTGGCTCGGGTGCAACTTTCATCTTGTTGGCGGTGAATGAGGCCGGATTTTGCCACAAGCATTGGATTGGAAACTGGGATCAGTCATGACGATGAGTGTCACTGAAGCTCAAGGAGTGAGGCAAGACGATGCTGCTGCCATCAGTTTTTTATGAAGCAGGAGAGAAGAGAGTGGCAAGTGTGCATATGACCTGAAGGCAAGAATGGAGGGCATGATCCACATGTGGGTGAATGGGCATAGGGAGGAATGGTGTTCTCCAGTTGATGTTACAGCTGCAGAGGTAGAGGAAGAGATTATGCAAGCGGTGGGAAGAGCGACAGACAGTGGCTGAACAGATACTGATGGCAAGGGACAGTGATGAAGGTGATGAAGCAATGACTTGGTCAGTGGACACCGGGTGATGTTGTCCGAAGCTCTGATACCATGTCGAAAAGAAGAATATGTGCAGGACAAGTGATGGCATAAGCAAGAAAAAGAAGTTAAGAGTGGGAAAGAAAGAAATCATGACTGAGGTGAAACAGCGAGTGTGAGAGCAAAGATTTGGATGGAAAAGAGGCAAGAAGGCAGGGAGAAGCCAAAGTAGAGCATCAGAGTGGAGAGTAGACAAGATCAGGGAGAGATGACATTTTTTGTGGGAGATGAGGCATTGATGTTTCAAGAGGAGCCAAGCAGAAGAGCAAGAGCGATGGAGCGGAGGAGAGCAAGAGGAAGAGCTTGAGATTGGATGGTAAATAATGGAAGAGAGAGCAATGGCAGAGCAAAGACATGGCCACGTGGATCACAAAACCAAAGACGAACAGGATAGATAGAACTGTTGTGAGTTTAACTTGGAGGGCATGGACATCCTCAATATATTCAAGGAAGAGCAGGAAAACTGGCCAGACAACAGCTTTTCTCCACTAGCCGGATGTGGGTGATACCAGTCACGTTATCAGGGGATTACTTAATGGTCAGTCCAACAGTCATCAGTGGGGGAGCCGTTTTGTCAAGGTGGTTAGGTCTGAACCAAGGAGTGCCCGGCGTGACGGTCAAACGCTGAGCCCTTGGGATGAACCTTCCAAACCTTGACCCCTTGGTGTGTGGGCCAACCCCTGAGATACCGCACGAACCTCTCCTAGAAACAAGACCGCTCCTAGTGACCGAGGTTCTTGCCGTGCAACGTTTCCCGCGGCGTTTGTACCAAGGAGTTTTGCGTAAAACTTGTAGGATCAAATGTACGTGTGCAAGAAAGTTCTTGGAATACAAGGAGATTTGGGCAAGGAATGAATCTTTGAATTTTATAGATCAGTACAAGGCAATGACTAAGTTCTTTACGAAAGATTTACATGCCCAGAAAAACCTCCAGGCTTCCTTATGTACCAGCCCCTTATGAGCCAACCGAGAGACCCTTGGCACTCCAAAACCCTCTACTGAGGTGCAATCATGCAAGTAAGGTATGTATCGTGTACTGCGCATTGTGAGCTTGATAAAACATCAAAGAATACCTCAGTCTGTGGAGAAGCGGCTGAGTTCTAGCCGTTTGAGCGCTCCACATGTGACTGCTATTATAGAACCACCGGCGGGGATCACGGCCGCCCAAAGCGCCCTTGCCTGCGAATGCACCTCCAGCCGCTATGCAGAAGTTCCCATGGACCCCCAATGAAACTTGCCTAATTGGTTGTGCACTCATCTAGCGGCGCATCGGCTTCAGTGGACAAGAAAGTCGCTTAGCCGTCCTCAGGGTCGAATTGGTAGGTCTCCTGTTTTCTGGAGGCGTGCCTTCCACCTTTGCACGGTTGTACATTTCTTGTCCCTGCACCAAATGGACCAGTTCTTGGGTCAGATTCATACAGTTCTTCATGCATCCAAAGTACGCATGATGACATAATCAATGCCTTCACGTGCAGCTTCCATAAAATAACCCTCCCATCCAAGGGCACACCGTCCCGGTGTGCTCCACCTGTTAGGAGTTTGTCTATGCTATGGTCATATGCTCAAAGGACCATGTTTACTGCACTGCCCGTGTGGAGTCCGGCTTTGGGGATCCAACACTTGTGCTCAGGTCCATAGCTAAGTCATTGCACCAGGTGCTGTCATTTGTTGCCACACTGATGGTGCCCAAGCTTCTTCTCCACCACGTACTCCTCCTTATCCTCCACCGAGGTATGACTAATCATACCTCTTTTATATACTACGTGATCAATGTATACTACACATACGATGTTGTAACTTCCTCGAAGCTTGCGTAAGTGTGTTCACCTTTTTTAACAATCTTAGACAAATGAATGGATAAGGATTCTTGTTAAAAAAAGATGAGAATTTATTATTTTTGGTATATATAATCCTTCCAAGTTCTATTCAAATATGCTTTTATTTCAAGTATCTTGCCTATTTCTGTCCCTGGACGTAATATTGGTTATTTCAGTTAATACCATCGTTTGACTAAACATACTGAAGATCCATTTGATTCAATTTATGTTAAGAAGAGCATGGCCATGGGATTCGCTCAAAGCCTTCAAGGTCGGTGGCGGTTCCCCCTGCCACCCCCCTCCCCACCCCTTGAGGTGTATCTAGGGAGATTATTGGACATGCAAAAATGTGAACACTAATGTATTGTCGTATGTCTCATGTTGCCGACCTCCCCCATCCCATGACCTTGTTTGTATTGGGGGCGTGTAGTGGATACTGTATTGTCTGTATGCAAATATTAGTACACAACTGTAGTCATAAAGTTGTGTATTAAATCGGGCATCATTTAGATACACTACTCTAACTCATTTTACTTCGGAGAGGGGGGATCGAACGTTTTAAAACCAGGTCTCCTTTTTGTGTTTCTACCATTGCAATAGCTGTCGGTGGCATTTAACATCTGTTGTAGCCACCCAAACCGTTGCACGCTTAGTCGCAACGGCCATTCTACTATAAAAACTACTATAATGTGTCCACTCGTCAGCTCCTACACAGAAGTCATCGTCAAAGTTTGCAAAATGGCATCCAGAGCTTGCTGGAGGGGTTTTCACCCTTGTGTCACTCTTGGAGGCAATAGTCACCCGTTCAGAGAGACTTGAACATTTCAAGTCTACGGAGGTCCAATTCTATTCTTACCTCACCCAATTGTTCTGTGTCAAAAACAAGAGGGGGTATTATCTCGAACGCGTGAGTTCGTACGAGATTTTCCAGTTTAGAAACTTGCAATTTTTCATAAATGAAATCAAGTTTCCATTTTGGTACATCGGTGTAAAATTTTCATGTTTGAGGCACGATCGATGATTTTACAACAATTCTTCATGCACAACTCTTGCTTCCACTCTTGCTCTATTACTCATCCTCGCTCACTCTTGTGGGCAAGGAGGGCAAGCAAGGGCGAGGAAACGAGGCCACGAGCCTCACCCTTGAGGCCCTTGTGGCCTCTCGACCACCGATAGTGCCACCATCTCAGTAGGTGGCTGCTGGCTCGCTGGCGGGTGGCCGGCCGGTCACCTAACCGGCCATCCAGCCAGCCGGCCACCAGACAGCCGGTAGCCAGCGAGTGGCTGGGTACGGGCCAACCCTCGCACTAGTGAGGGGTGGCTGTGGGCACTCCCTTGCTATTGCGAGGAAGGAGGGCTGAACCAGCCCCCCTGCCACACCCAACTTCCTGGTGGAGTTTCTTGAAGAGAACACTCACGACATGCAATCGCATGTTTTTGTCAACTCGAGTACCCACCACCCAACATATGCTTCATTTTTTGGTTCCCCATGCTTTTGGCCTCCGGCAGTGAGAGGCCATCAAAGGGATGAGCCATCACCAGTTGGGTCAGCGGACCACTCCCGCATAGGATTTCGGGTTGCCTGTGCCTTCATTCTCACCACGTTGATCTCCCGACGTGTCCATTGGTTGATTTCCAATTGCCCGTGCGCTCAAGCGTGCCCACGAGATCTCCCTTCCTATAGATCAGTGGCCGAAGGACTTCAAGACCCCACCACCACGTTATGATAACGATGTTGGGTTCAATGCCTGGGAGACCCTCTTCAAGGTGTGGGCTGATACGGAGGGTGTTTGGCCATATCACTTGAGCAATTCTCAGACAGCCGACACCCACCAGGCGTAGGTTGCAGCGAGAGCCATGTGCCGCTTCCTATACGTCATGCTCCAAGCCGTTGTTGTCCACTTCCATCCATTCCTGGGGCATTTAGGGTTAATCGACAAAAAATCATGCACTCGAGTTCGAGTGCATCGGCCAAAAAAGCCGCGTCGGAAGTTTCTTTCCGACTTCGCCCTCGATTTCAGCGACGACCCCTTTTTCGCCGAAATCGAGGGCGAAGTCCGATCGTTCTGACATCGGCTTCGCCGATGTCATAACTGTGGTCGACGCTCGATCGCAATTGAGCGAAAACGCCCTTTTCATTTTTTTTCCAACCACGCAAATCCACGTTCAACCCCTAGTTTGAAGCCCAAACGTCGAACAAACCCATCCCCGAATTACATTCGGGGGTTTAGGGTTTTATTTTGCGCGGGCATCTACTAGGTCCCGCGGTAGCGGGGCCCAGCAAATTCCCTTCCATCGCAAGGGGAGTCTCGGACCCCCCATCCAAACCTACCCGCAAACCCCCCCTCGAACCGTCACAAACCCCTCGCTCAAGGGTTTTGTGACTGTTTGACGACTTTGCTGGCGAAGCTCCGCCTGCGATGTCGCAGAGCCGGGCGAAGTCCGATTTCTCCCCCCGAAGTCGGACTTCCGACCCAAAATCGTGCACTGATCTACGAGTGCACGATTTTGGGTCGATTAACTCAATCTCTCCTGGGGGGCCCTGGTACAGGTACTAGAGCAGACCCCCACAGCGGTTGGGAGTTGGTTCTGACCTTGCTGACAGCCGAGAACCAAGTGATGATGATGGCGCGTCTTCGGGAGTTAAGGTCCCTTTTATAGGGTCCCTCTTAGCCGGCAGCAGCCTACTGGCAGTGAGCCATATGTATGTACACATGCCTTGGCACCATCAGCGGCTCCTAGTTGTGGTCTCTAGACACCATCATGGTCGGGGCCCACATGGAGTTTGTCAACATGTTCATCTACTTTGACCAGACGATTCTCACCAAGCTGTCAGACTCCTTGGAACTGCTCCCTTGGGTCCATCAGTAATACATGCAGTGGAAAGCCACATGTGAGGCTGCCGGGGCCCATCAGGCGAGTCCGCTGGAAATCGCGTTGACCTCATCATCGATGACACCTCCCCTCCTCAGTCCCTCGTCCTCACCCTCCATCCCATCGTTCTCCTCCCAGGGCATGGCTGCCCTTGTGCAAGGAAAGAAGGAAAAATGACGCCGTGGAAAGCAATAGTAGTAGAAGAACCAGTAGCATCTACAGAAGTCCGGGTGGCACCACTTCAGTCCACTACTGCAACTGTGGGAGCCCACATCGCTAGACTGAGTGTGCACAGCACCTCAACTGGACGCAAATCATGTGAGGCCTTCAAGCCATACAAACCTATGCTGACCACCCTACTAAGTGATCGAAGGTCGAGGTCAAAGGTCGACCTCTTCCTCTTGGGGCAAGAGGTCGAAGGTCGAAGGTCGAGCTGCACAAAGAGTTCCTGAGATGGGCTGAAACTCGATATCCCACTAATTTCGTGAATTTTTTATCTATTCATGCCCTTAATTCTCACATTAATTCATTTTGAAATAAGAAAACCCTCATTCATACATGTGGACCTGGGGTCACTACCTAGGCTGTCTGGGTCCCACCCCAACCCCGAACCAGGTAAACATTCCTGAGAAGGTAAATTGGAACAAAAGAAAAAAGAAGAGCAGGCAGTTCTGCTCGGCTACCACCACGTGAGAAAAAAAAAAAAAGCGCCGGACGTCCTGAGCGTCAATTGACGCCCAGGACTGCCTTCACGTCGCTTCAAACGCGCAGGCCATCATGCGCGTCTATCCTGAGGCGCGATCATAGGAGAGCTGGGGAAAAAATATGGGTACGGAAGGAGATGCCTGCCTGTCTTGACGCGCAGGCAGCTCCTGCCGTCCGCGCTGTCAACACGCCAAAGCGTTTAGCGTGCCGGCGGTTTTGTGCAAATGTACATGAGTTGAACGGAAGAAAGCGCCCCACCCAACCACCAGATGCATCGCAAACTGGCGGGTTGGGGGGGTTCCTTCTTTGCGTTCAGTGAACGTGGGTCCCCCCCACTCCCCCA
>SZWC01007712.1:40615-88003 GCA_023375785.1 Penium margaritaceum | reverse complement strand
AGCATTGCGTCGGTCTGGCTCCCTGAGGACCTTCGTGACGGCAAACTCTCCCCGCGTGGGCGTCTCTGCCCTTTCTTGGGCGTGTCTGCCCAGTCCAAAGCCTGGCGCTTTTGGGACCAGGAGCGCCAGCGCGTCATTGAGTCCCGCGATGCCCTTTTCTTCGAGTCTGTCTTTCTCCGTGACCTCAGTCGTCACTCTACGGCAGCCTCCCTGCTGCCGCTCTCTCGCTTGCGGGGGGAATTCGGGCCTGCGGCTCCCGTTGCCCCTGCAGCCCCTGCTGCGGTCCCTTCCTCACAGCCTCCACCCTCGGAGCGGCCTTCGTCGTCTGGCAGCGTGACGCCTTCTCCTTCCGCGTCGTCCAGCTCGCTCGGAGCTCCTGCGTCTCCTGTTGTGTCCTCCTCCGTTCCGTCTGAGTCCATGTCTCCTGCACACTCCTCAGTGGCCCCGTCCAGTCCGCTTACCCCTGCGACACCCAGTGGTTCAACCGCTGCCCCGCCGTTGCCTTGTGACCCTCCTGGTCCTGCTCCCATCGAGCCCTTCGTCCATGGCGGGCGTCTCCGTGCGCTCCCTTCACGTTCGTCCAGTGTCGCTGCCCCATCCGTCCGTCCTGTCTTGTCTCACCCAGAGCAGCCTGGAAGGCTACCAACTGGCATGGACGCCTTGGGCCTAGCCACAGCAGTAATCCATCCCAGCTCTATCCTTGGGCAGACACTGCTCAGATCTGAGCACGAGCGCGCTCTCGAAGCCGCCATCAGCAGCAGTGTTGCCGAGTGTCACGCGACAGTTGCTGCTGTACCCTCGTCAGACCCGACTACTGTTCGTCAGGCACGCACTGCGCCTGACTCCCTGCAATGGGAGGCAGCCATGCGGGATAAGCTTCGAGCTCTTGATGACCACGTCGTCTACGAGCTGGTCGATCTCCCGCCCGGTCGCAAGGCCATCGATGCACGATGGGTCTTCAGGCGCAAGTACAAGCCCAATGGCGAGCTTGACAAGTATAAGGCACGTCTCACCGCCAAGGGGTTCTCACAAGTCCCTGGCGTTGACTTTGACGAGACTTTTGCCCCCGTCGGGCGCTACACCACTGGTCGTGCCCTTCTGAGTCTTGTCGCCCACCATGACTGGGAGCTCGAGCAGATGGATATCAACAACGCCTTCCTGCACGGTCAGTTGGATGAGGAGATCTACATGGTGCAACCTCCAGGGTTCTCTGACGGCACTGACAGAGTGTGGAGACTGCGTAAGGCTCTCTATGGCCTGAAGCAATCACCACGGTGTTGGAACCAGGAGATCACCTCTACCCTTGAAAAGGGGGGGTACCGTCGTAGCACAGTGGATCCTTCTCTCTTTGTCGCTCCCAACTCTGCACCGTTTGTTGCAGTTCTCGTCTATGTGGACGACCTGCTCATTGCGTCACCCAGTCAGGAGGCAGTGTCGACTGTGAAGTCTTTACTGCAGTCCACGTACAAGATGAAAGACCTCGGCCCAGCTCGAGTTTTTCTCGGCATGGAGCTTGAGCGTGATCGTGCTCACCGTGTTCTGCATGTCCACCAGGCAGCATATGTCAGGAGTCTGGGGGAGCGCTTTGCCTCGCTCCTTGAGTCTGTGCCCTCAGCATCCACGCCGATGACGCCCGCTGGGCAGAGGTTGCTGAAAACACTGGATGTGTCCAAGCTCGGGGAGCCGGTGAATGTGACCGACTACCTGCGTGTCATAGGGTCATTGATGTACCTGGCCACTACCACACGAGCAGATGTCGCTTTCGCTGTGAACTTCCTTGCACAGTTCTCACAGTGCCCACGGTTGCGACACATGGAGGCCGCGCTGCGTGTCGTTCGATATGCGCTTTCCACTGCACGAGTTGGCCTCTGTTACCGGGCGCAGCCGTCCATCGTTGTTGATGGCTACACTGACAGTGACTGGGCGCATGACACGGATGCACGCAGCCGCACCGGCTATGTCTTTCTCGTCGGCGGCACAGCAGTCTCCTGGAAGAGCGGTAAGCAGGGTTGTGTCGCACGCAGCTCGAGTGAGGCGGAATATGTCGCCCTTGGTGCAGGCACTTGTGAAAGTGTTTGGCTGTGTCGTTTGTTTCAGCAGTTGCGTGTACCCATCCGCTGCATCACCTTACGCTGTGACAATCAAAGTACAAAAGCTATTGCTGAGCACGACGGCATGCATCACACGCGCACCAAGCACATCAATGTAGAGCATCACTTTGTACGTGAGCGTGTGGCTGCAGGTGATGTCAAGATTGTGTGGGTCGACACGCGACAGCAACGAGCTGACTTTCTCACGAAGGCACTCAGCAGCAATGTCTTTAAGGCAGCAGTGCACGCTGTTGGGTTACTGTGTCCTCGTGTTGCTCCTGGTTGAGTTGTCATGCCAGTGCTCNTATCACACGGTGACCTCTGGCCTCGTTGCACACTCACATCACCGGTGCAGGTGACTGACCAGAGAGAGATGACTTCGCCGACGGACTCGTCATGACCAGAAGTTGGGAGGACGACCATGACGAGGCTCAATCTGAGCCTGCCAGCCACATGTGCATTTCTCACATGCGTTCAAGCACAGTCGGCCATGGGCATAACCGGGTTCATCCCCTTGTCGCTTTGTTGTTTTGAACAGTGGCCTAGTTTATGTTAGGAGTTTGGTCTGTGGGCAGGTGGGGATAATTCCACCAGTTTCGAGGGTGGCGAGAGAGATCGAGCTCGCTGCTCGCTCTCTCGCCCCTCCCCGTCGCGTAACACCTCTGTGACTCGTAACACCTGTGTTGCTAGTAGCCGGTCGCACGCTTGTATAGACCTTGACGATGGAAATCACATGTCGCTCCACCGAATCATGCATGAAGTGATGCTCAGCAACAATATGCTCCATACGTGCATGAAACACATTAGAGTTCTCTAGAGTGGTAGAAGCACTATGTTTGTCACGGTGTAGAACGATGGAAGGCACAGACCAACGCAACTCCCTGAACAACCGCTACAGCCACACCGTCCCAGCAACCTTAGGCCCGAGAACGACATACTCTGCACGTCACGGGTCACGCCGGGTACAGCCATGCTTGCCATTACACCATGACACAGTGGTGTCACCGAGAATGAACACGCAGCTTGTCCGATTGCACCCATGTGGGCTCTAGGCCAAGTCATTGTCTGTGTAGCAATCGACTACCGTTGTCGACAAAAGCAAAGTCTGAGGTACGACGTGGAAACCACGTACCACACCACTCGCACAGCGGCTCTCACGCAGACACTGGAAGAACTGTGCAAGGAGGTTGACTCCAATGGCAACGTCAGGTCGAATGGTTCTGGCCATCGACATTGGAGAGGCAATGAGACGCAAGGACAAGGTCGTGTCAACTTTCTCCGCCAGATGTGGTGGCTTATCCACCTTCAGGGCATCTTTGCCGTCTAGTGTGATGGGCGTGGAGGTTGTGGGAAATACAACGATTTTCTCCTTTACAATGCGACCGTAGAGCGCTTGGTGCAGCAACGGTGACTGCCATTGGCAGTCATGCACTATCTCCATCCCAAGGAACACATGGTCCTTCGTCTTGTAGGGACTCGGGAATACCGCCTTGGCCTCCTTCATGACCTCCATTGGAGGAGGAGACACGATCAGGAGGTTGACAACATAGACCAGGATGGTGGTCAAGTGCTCAACTGTCCATCATCCAAAGAGGGTTGGATCGGCATCACTTTGCACATAGCCGATACAAGTCAGTGTGTTAGTAACCTCATGATTGCGCATGAAGCCTTGCATAAGCGCCAGACATTGTCACGGACCTAAAAGCCGGAGTAGGACCATGTACATGTGCTTGTCTATAGTACTATGGAGGAACTCATTGTTTACACGTATCTAGTGCAACTCCCAATCGGTACAATCAAACGCCCTCAACTTGTCAATATGAAAAATGGGTGCAAAGGTGTCGGTGAAATCAACACCATCGACCTGTGAAAACCTATTGGCGGTCAAACGAGCCTTGTAGGGATCCACTGAGCCATAAAGCTGCACCTCATTACAAAAGACCTGCCTGGTCTATATGGCCTTCTGCCTAGGTGGAAGGTCGACAAACACGTAGACACCATGCTATCGTATGGCTTTGAACTCAACCTCACACACAACACGGTACAACACCTTGTCCTCTACCGAGAGTGCCAGCTCGGAGCTCAGGTGGCTAGGACACACGCGTCCGATGTGGATCTAACCATGACAATGTCAACTGCGATATTGCAAGCGATTGAGAACTTGCGAGAGACCAGCTCGTTGCCAACCGGGTATGTTGGGTGCACCTCACTGTAGTCCGCATGGGCACTACGGCCAGGGGCCTTCGTGCCAGGCTTGCCACTCTCAGTACAACATGGACGTATGGGCACCAGGTCAGCCGCTTTCCGAGTCGTAGAGGCTTGTGGTTGAAGATGACCACCGGGCTCACGAGAGGAGCCCAAGCCCAAAGTGCTCACCTCAGGTGGCGGAGCAAGCGATGGGGACGTAGCCACAAGGGCTACCGAATCATAGGGAGGTGGGGAGGGTGCAACCGCAGACCACATATGGACGAGCGCATGAGAGGAAGTACACACAGACATAGGGACCGAAAGAGGCACAAGGCCGAGTGTGCTAGTGGGGTTTGATGCAAGCACAGGGCCATGTGTGCCAGTGGGCACGAACGTAGGCACGACGCCGGGTGTACAAGTCAGGATTAATGCAGGCACATGACTAGGTCTGTTTGTGGAGGAAAAATACACCAAAAGCACCAGCTGCGTAAGTGAGGAATGACAAAGGGACAAGACGGGGTGCGATAATGGGGACAGATTTGGCCAATCGACCTACAACCATGATGGCCGGGCCGTCATTGGCCACGGACATGCCCACAACTATGGAGGCCCTGATAGACCCATCCATCCACGAGAAGCCAAAAAAGTGGGAACGTGGTCAACAAACAGTAACAAAATGCTGGAAAGTGTTGTTGTGTGACAGCCTCATTTAAGAAGGAGTCTCGAGTCAACATGAGGTGGAAAGGAGAGTCTTTAAAATGCCAGGCCTTCAACCTTAAGGAAATGCCAAGAAATGCACGCATATGATCCTGAGGTGAGAGCTTGGACCTATGCTGGTCCTCGGTGTGCTAGACGCAGGCGAAGGAGTCCCAAATGCGAGCGAGACAAAGGTCGGCAAAATGACCTAACCACAACTTGTAATGCGTGAAATGGTGCGTCAAGGGATTATGCGAGAGACAGTTCTACACCCACATCGTGCAGAAGAAGTCCCCGAGGGAAAACAAAACTCAAGAAGATCCCAGTCAGACTGCATGGCACAAACTACATCCTTCATGGTGGGGTTCCAGTGCTTGGAGATACCGCTCTGTTGGGTGTAGCGGGGACGGAGAGTTGGTGAACGACACCGTTCTCAGAACTTTCTGCATCCATGTCATCTACAAACTCACCACCATGATCCGGCTGTAACGTGTGGAGTGTGTAAGGAGAATGACACGCACCCATCACGATCCACGGTTGCACCACCAGGGTACCATCACTCTTATGGTGGAGGTTGGAGACCTACCGCATCCGGGTGAAGTCGTCAGTTGAGCTAAGGACGTATGGAACCCAACTTCAAGGAGACTCGACTCAAAAAGCGCCAAGAAGGTCCGAGTAGACCAGTCCCAATGGGCAGAGTGTTGGGGGGGTGGAGTCAAGGTAAGTTGAGCAATGCAACTTACCCTACATGGAGAAAATGCGATCGGTCTTATTCGCCTTCTCAAATTTAGTCGCGTCAAGACCTATGACTGGTCTTTGAAAGAGCTTACACATTATNTATGGTGGAGGTTGGAGACCTACCGCATCCGGGTGAAGTCGTCAGTTGAGCTAAGGACGTATGGAACCCAACTTCAAGGAGACTCGACTCAAAAAGCGCCAAGAAGGTCCGAGTAGACCAGTCCCAATGGGCAGAGTGTTGGGGGGGTGGAGTCAAGGTAAGTTGAGCAATGCAACTTACCCTACATGGAGAAAATGCGATCGGTCTTATTCGCCTTCTCAAATTTAGTCGCGTCAAGACCTATGACTGGTCTTTGAAAGAGCTTACACATTATGTCCAAGCTTACGTGGCAAAGACGGTGATGTAGCAGTCGTTGGTGTCCAGGAGAGAGAACTCAAGTGACAAACACATGCGTTGGTGAGGAAAAAACATAGGGAGCGCAGCAAACGCCACAATAGAGGTCATCAACAACAGAAGCATAGAGCACAATGGCACAAATGTTGCAAGCAGAAACTATAATAGAGTTAGCAGATTGCTCAACAAAAAGACTGATCCTGGTACACGCACGAACAGAGATCAGGTTGAGCTTAAGAGTAGGAACAAAGAGCATCTCAGACATGTACAAGGGGCTAGACGGGTCATTCCATCTCACAACCTCGAAATGTTATGTGATGGATTGCAATGGAGTCGATGATCTAGGTGCCATTTGTCTCAAAGGAAGTTGCCTTCACAAGTGCGAAGTACAAAAACCTGATGAAGCTCCTTGATAGTGCACTCCCAAGAGTTCTGGTCACCGCTGCTCCCCGGAGGAGCTGGTGACTCTATCGCTGACGTGGCTGCTGCACAACTCTCCCGTGTGGAGCCAAAAGATTTCCATTGCTTGTGTTCCACTTGGAGTCCGTGCATGATCCTGCTCTTGTCAAGGGGATGCTAGCACTATGTGGAGTGGTGGGTGTCTGTGTAGTGGACAGAATGTCCACTACTACTGCACGCCAATGTTGTATGATCCTAACCCCTTGTTGAGCCCCTTCTTCCCCTTCTTCCCCCATGTGGCCATAGCAATTCACTAAGCCTGGCCAGTCATAAGACAGGGAGAGGAGGAGGAAGTGGTGGAGGTAGAGCTAGCAACTGGAGAGGTCGGAGTTGTCACAGTCATCATTAAAAAGAGTCTCCGGGATGTCATGGCAGCTATCCTTCAGCTAAGGATAGGTGAATCACCACTCGACGGTCCTTCAATGCTAGCTGGGTCCACATCAGGTATTTCCATGAGCATGGGCACGATCGAGTGGTCAGAGTCAGCTGTATCTATAGAAGGGACCAGCTCATATCACAATAAGTGATGCCATCGACTTGAGAAGGTAGGGATGGTACGACAGAACAAGAACCCTAGTTCATGTTTCGGGTTCAATCATGTTCGACCTTTATGTAGAGGAAATGGGGCATTTACACGCCCATTATACCTAGTTCCTTCAAAAGGTGGGCCTTCTAGGGTGTGTGGGCAAAGGCACACGGTTAACATGAGGCTCTTGAGGCTTCTTCAAGCTGTGACAACACAAGAGCTTGAGATGACCTTTGCGAAACTATTGGCCCACCTCAGTAAGAAGATAATAGACTTTGACCTAGATGAAACAACCTTGAAAAGGTGTTGTAGAATGCAACCCAAGTGCAAGTACAACATCTCCTCAAGGACATTGTGGCGGTTATTGCCGTTAATAGTGGTAGTTAACACTTGCTTGATTGAGGACCTCAATGTTGGTCATTAACACATGATTCCTCCACATCGTGGAAATCCCCCATAAAGACGTGAAGCTAACTAACTATTTAAGCCATATGAAGTATGTTCATCGCGTCCAAAAGTATCCACTGAGTCACTTGGGTGATCTTGCTATGATGTGACTTGTAGACAAGCTCGTAAAGTACATGGTCAATGAGTGGGATGCACAACAGCCTAACTTGGAGTGGTAGTACATGCCGTGGGAGGCCTTCTGCGCCATCATGCGCACAAATTGTGCCTAGCGTGACGAGTCAAGATGGGTCTTCGACAATCTCAAGCACTTCAAGCAACTCAAACGTATGCTTGATTCCTGCCTGGGATTGTTCACCACCCTTGTAGAGTAAGCTGAAAACTTTCCCAAGGAGATGGAATCCGAATATTCAAGGAATCAGAGTTCTTGTTACTAAAGCACTTGCATGATGATATTGCTAGCAAGAAATTCAATAAGAAGAAAGCCACTACTACAACATGCCAAGTTGGGACAAGCTGGAGGGCGTCGCTTAACTTCGTGAGCAAAGTACATTCGGTGAACATGAAGCACTACTCAGATATGCCCGTGTGTAGCAAACCCGCGACATGCGCATGAATGCTTATGTTGCTGGAGGGGCAATCTGATTGTTTAGTGGGGCAAAGGACAAGTAGGATGCAAACTCTTGTGACAAGAAGACTCGCAGACAGAAGGCCCCCAACCACAAGTACACTCACAAAAATAATGAGCTAGAGGCAGCATGCAAGCATCGCAACATGGCCTTCCATGAAGGGCTCTGCCACAACTGCATTTAGCTTGGCCACTTTAGGGTGAACTTCCCGAGGCCGCTGGTGGAAAAAAAGAGGCTGAGACACTGGCTGTTGCTGTAGCATCTCGTGGAGATGGTACATCGAGCGGCCGCGGATAGGGCCATGGAGAGGGTTACGACCATGGCAACAGACCTGGTCATAGAAACAAACATGGTCATGATGCTGATTTTCTTTGTCCCTCAGTGATGTATGTGGGGAGCACGTAGGGAGAAATGCGTATCCAGAGCGTTTCTTTATGTTCGCAAATGAGGATGTGAAACTCTTTTCGTTTTGGACATGTAAAAATTTGTCAATTGTCTTCTATTCCCTCATTAACCCACATTCTATGTTTTTCTATTGCCATTTCTCAACAAACCTTGTATCTCCAGATGACATGCATGACCAAACTGCATCAAGTAACATGCAAGTATTTTATGATACTATGATTGAGGCATGCGCACTCAAGGCGATAAGCACGATCACATATGTGTTGCCTTTGGTCTTTGTTTTTTACCAAGCAACATTTCAATAATGGAAGATTCCAATAAAATGTGCATGGAGTCATAAAATGTAGACACAAGTGGATGAAACTTTAGAATTATGGTGCACATTGTACCGATTTGTGTTTTTTAAGATCTTGGCTTGCCGCCAGCAGGTTTGATCACTCAAAAGAGTAGAGAAAACCTGACAATGCAATTCATGGGACACATAGCCGGTGCACCAATGAACGTGCTTGCCGACAGCAGAAAGCATGACTCTTTTGTCAACATCGGCTTTACCTAACAAGTGAAATTAAAACATGAACCATCAAATGGCACAATATTCATTGGTGACAACCGTACAGTACCCATGATTGGTACCTAGAAAGCACGGATCTCTATTCAAGGTTTTACACAAAGCGTTCCACAAAACTTGCTTAACTTTCTTGATCCTTTTTATGTGGTACAAAGCAATCCCTGGCTCCTTGAGAACAAGTCTCTTATGTGCCTTTGAGACGCTTAACTGCACAAAAGGGAAAGCATTACTTTACCCTGATTCCAACAATTGAATTATCACTTACTCGACAAAAGTTGACACCAGCTTTTTTGCAATGCATGTCAATAATGGCTTTCGACAAGAGTGTTGATGTTTCGTGGCCGAGTATACAAAGTGAATGAAGAAGTGAATGAAGAAAAGCAGTAGGAGATCAAAAACGTGCTTGTAGATTTTTTGGACGTATCATAAGATCCACCGTCTAGGCTTCCACCAGAGTGGCACATGGGTCGTAAATTTCCGCTACAACTTTAGGATATTCCTCCATTCATGATATCTATCACATTACCTAGGAAGAAAGGCAAGGGGGCAAGTGCCAACTCAAAGAGTATCATACTGGCACGTGAGATTCTGAAGTATTTCAATTCATGTTCCGAAATAATATGTGTGAGGTTTTCTTTTCACAAAGATGTAAGATATCGGATATGGATTACACACAAAGACCGATTACTTACTCGGTTGAGGTCAGTGATGTATCTCAGATCTCATTGAACCACTTGAAATTTCATATTCAAATGGATGACGTCAACATCCAAATTTCAAATAACTATATTGGTACAAACAGAGCTCTCCGCATTCCCATGGACCGGACGCCACGTAGCGCCTCGATGTCCACGTGGTACTTACACCGGGCTACCTTCATGGTGGTTGTTAGTTCAATGAGCTTTGTACCCCTACATCCACTTCGGTTGGAACTCCATTTACTACTCATTGAAACACCTCAAGATTCAGCCGAAGTTGAGCCTTCAACAATCTCGACGGATGGGGTTCCTTGAGTGTAAATTTGACTACGGCATCGAGAGCTGACCTGAGAATGTAAATAGATTTGATGCTCTATGACAGCAACCAGATATAATGGTACTAATAGTTGAATGAGACCGGTACCTTGTGAGGTTGTTCGCACAGGGATACGAGAAGTTTGGCGGGTATGACAAGACAAGATTCTGGTTTGATAAACCATATTGTTACTGCCAAACTACCTGCTAGGTTTTCATACCACCGAATGTACCACTGTGTGTGGGATTTTCTTAGCCTGTTCGTGATGCAAGGGAGGTAGCATTTCTGCAAAGAATGCACTTGACAGGGATTTTCTCCTGTCACAGTTGGAAGCATGGAATTACTGGCTTTTGACTAAGATTTTCTCCAAAAGGAAATCCGGTGTGCTCCCAAGGTTTTGTGCCAAGAGAACCAGCATCTGTGTGAAAATGTTGAGGTGGGATACGTTGGCCAAGGAAGGAGTACATTGGACAATGACACATTAGAATCCGAAGGAGTTCGAGTTCTAAGCCGGTAAGGGCAGTGTACAGTATGGTCTCTTCAGTGTGGACCAGTTCTTTCCGGTATTGGACTTTCATGTGCGAGAAGATACCACGAGACTTGAGTACATTTCTAGATTACTCCATGGAATGGCATTGTAGTTACATGTGCCAATCTGCTAGGGAATAGCCGCCGGGTTGCCAGAAAGGTTGGAGGCCAGGCAACGGGTTTAGCCATTGCGGAGTCTATCGCTAGGATGGAAGTGCAGCTGTGTGTGTGTGTATTGATGGAGAATCCGAAGACTTGGAAGCAGTTTGAGACAATGCTCCAGGCACATTCTAAGCTCATCAATGGTAGCCGAGTCGCACGGGATAGAATCAAGCACATCAAGCAAGGCAGATTGATCCAAGACAATGAAAAGAGCTCCGTGAAACTGGCGGCATAGAGAAATGACCTATTGAAGTCTAAGGCATATGATCGCTACCACGACAGCCTGAATGAGCACGTCAAACAGGAACTCACAGTGCTTGGATCGTGCACATTCAGAAGGCTGGTGGCAGCAACATAGCCCGTGGACGCTGCCAAATCTTACGCATGTCAAATTAGTTTTGGAACAAAAGTTTGGACAGAACAGCCGAATCAGGATGTGTCCATGAAAGTGGATGCACTCTAAGAGAAACAACAAGTATCGTATGGGAAACAAGGAGCATGGACCAATTGTTGGAGTTACAGCAAGGAGGTCCCGAGCCCGAGGCAAAGCTAGGATTTGGGCATCAACACTGAGTGGCGGCTTGCAAACTGATATACGTTCCTTACATACAATGATCTGCACTAGAATACAATGGATTATGCCTTTTGCGGTGCTACTTCATGTGTTGTTGTAGGTTGAAGGAGGGCCTGTCCGTTATGGGGGACATCTTGGAGCTGGTTCTTAGGATTCTGGTGTTGGAACCTCATGGGTTGAAGGGAACTTCACAATCCACAGGTCGGCGGTACAGGTTTCAAATTCTCTAACGCCTTGGCTGCAAGGAGGATGCTCGCATTACTCCTGGAGACATGTGAGGAAATTTCCATGTCGATTGCATACAGTAGACCTCTTTCCAAGCATCCAATTGGTGGGTGAGGGGTTGCGTTCTATGTTCTCTCTCATGCATGCCCATTGGGTGACTGTGCCTTCTTCATCTATAAATCTCAAATTGTTGCTGCAAGAATTCTCTAGCATCTTCGGCAAGTAGTTTACCGTCGCACGGTACTTGAATGACGTAAAGAATGCAAATGCAGCCATATCTTAGAAGGGCTCAGTGTTGCTTTGAGCAATATCAATGCTACGATTGCACTGGTTAAAGCAATCACACATCCTTCTCAAGGCAAAGGGAATTGCTGCAGCAAGCCTGGGAACCGGGCTTAGTAGGAAAATTGCTCATGTCATCAGGCTTGTTCCCGCTTGTATTAGCCAGTACGCAATATGGTTTACAAGGTGGTTTCAACAGCTTCTCTCCCATACAAGAACAGGCTTTTTTGGATTCAAGCTTACACCATTTAACGGGCTTAGAGAAAACGCAGATTACGCAAGAGTACCAGCGCCTGGTACATCTGACCAATCAGCTACTCAGTATTTTGTTGGTTGCATGCCTGTGACCTGGAGCTGGACCTGGATTGACCTGGATTACTTGTGGAATATTATGGTCCTTAGCAGGACGTAAATTGATTTGCCTTTCCGGTGGGGTGACGGTGAAGCGTTCCACGACATTAAAATTGGTCACTTACAAAATTCTGGCTGCTATGAGAGGCGATGCAACAGTGGGTGAAGCGACTGGCAGATTAGCAACCAAAGGCCAAGGGGTTCTTGGTGGAGGAAGATGTAGATGAATTGCAATAACTGCAGCTGCACGAATGGGATCCTCCATCGATGTTAGTGGATGGTGGGAAACAAGTGGATGGCACTGTTTACACACCACTGGTGCAAAAACGGATGGAAGATCCCTACGCAAGCACAATGCTGGATCCCCAAGGGCAGAGTAGTGGGGAGGATGGCCTCCTGTGAGTGTACAAGGAGCATACAGGGACGGCGTGCCTTGGAGGGGGCAATGTTATGAGAGAAACAGGTCGAGGCTGGATCCTCATCATTCCAATGGAATCAAACGCATTCGCTGAGGGCGTAATTGTACTCTAGAGGAAGAACCGTGTGAGTTTGGCCCAAGAGCTACATTGTTCTGTTCATGGGAAAAAAATGATCGCCTTCTGTACATGGAAAGTAAAGTAGTTTCCGGGAAAAGTTGAGAGGTGCAGGCTCAAAAAATGGGCACGATCATGGGTTGAATCACGACGAAGCGGAGGAGCTTTCTTGCCCAATCAGACCAAAGTTCCCCTACATGGCTGCTTGGCCAATGAGGAAGCTGTATTGTGGGCTATGTGTGCATTGGGGATGACGGTGTTGGTGGTCCATTGACAAGCAAGAGTGCTTCAGGTGGTGCTGCCACCGGCAATCAAGCATGGAGGACGGAAATGACCATAGCTCAGCCATTTCTCTTTGTACCGAGGCAATCTTTGGTGTGTTGTAATACTCATGAAATATAATATGCGTCCCAAGTGTTTATCTCACCTGTGCACCTCAGTAGGAGCCTTCAAAGTGAGTAAGATATATCGGTTGACTTCTTGTAAATGTGACCGCCTGGTACATGAAATAACCTAGGATCGTTTTTAGGCTATGCCGATCTTATCCAAGACTTTTGAATCGCCTTACACTGAGATTCATGACTATAAGGATCAAGTTTTTGCCCAACTCTCCTTTTCTCCAAGGATTACCTTGCACATGTCAAATTGATCATACAAGTCTTTTGTAGTGCACCTTGGTACAAATGTTGCCGGAAGAGTTGCACGATGCAAACCCCGGTAACAAGCAGCAGGCTTACTACTAGGAGAAGGTTGTGGGATATCTCAAGGGTTTGCCAACATATCAAGGGGAGGAAGATTTATCCCAAGAGGTCAACTTGTGACAGTCACGCTTGGTGGTCCTCAGTTCACAAGCCAAACCGCATGGAGAAGTGCCATGACACTGATAAAGAGAAGTCACTTTGGTGAGGAAGAAACGCAGAAAAATTTGCAAAGAAACATGGAAGAAAATCCAACTGACCTTACATAACACTTCAAGATGTGCAATGTGTGCCAAATCCATTAGTCTAGGCAAGCTAAAATTCTATGTTTGCTTCAACCGTACCCATGTAACCATGGTGGGACATTTCCATGTATTTCATGACAGGTTTTTCCATCGTGCAAGATGGATTTGACTCAATTCTCTTATTGGTCGATCATTTCTTGAAAATGTCACACGTCATCTTGACTAAGACGATGGTCACCAACGTTGTTCGACTACACGATGTTCCCTCCTCTATAACATCTGATGGACATGGAAGATTCACAAGTATATCTTGTTGGGTGCCAATGACTCCGTATGGAAACATGATCCCACTATCATCAGCCTTCCTCCCCAGCAATTACAAGCAGAATTGGTACACTGATCAGATTCTCAGTTGCTCTCAAAATCATGCGAGCCACATGGCACTGATTTGGTGGTCGAGGTACCAACCGTCAGACATGCATGCAACTTCACAACCTTTGAAGCAACAGTCAAAGTTCCATTGAAGTTGGATTACGGAAAACTGCCCACAAATCCACCAGGTTTATAGAGTTCAAGCAATGCACTAGCAATTGACATCCACTGGTGATACTTTCAAAGCAGTCGACACGCATCCGATGGAAGTCAAGTTTCTTATCGGTGATTGCTCCTTACACAAAATGATTGTGTTAGGTTGCAAGGATGTAATTGTATGAAGAAAAAACCTAATTGGTAAGGGTCATTCATGATAGAAGATATGCATAGACCTATATTTGCAAAGTTATGCCTCCTTCACAGCATGGCTATCCCTCCCTACCTGTTCCACACCAGACAAATCAATCTCTACTGGGACCGCAGTAAGCACTTCTTTGGCAAAGACTTGCACCAACCACCATCCATGAGAGTAGAAGAGGGCATAGATTACAAGGTCAAAGATGTTATTGGGCACCTTCAACGAGGAAAAATGACGAGGAATCTCATCAAGGGGAAAATCTGGGATGTTCCACATATTATGTAGGAATCCAGCTTGATTCTCTTCGGTGTTGATCAATAGATCTATGGTTATCTTAGCCAACACAAGTCTTCCTCTTGCAATCAACCAGGACATCGCAGCTGAAAGGGGGTGGCAACCAGTTGTTACGTTCTTGACAAACATGAGCCCCAAAACTCCAGGCATGTGTATTTTTTTCCCTTACATTCACGATCCACCATGCGTTGAATTCATGATTCTACGCTGTTTGGCCAACTGTATTATATTCTATTGTCCTAACCACTGGCATTCTCTTGCAGAATTCTCTGATTGGACCGACCACTTCCCAAGTATATCCACAGAAACGTCACAAACCGCATCGATATTCCCATGCTATTCAGTTAACTTCCTGACGCGCACTGATGTTTTCCAAACCTACCAACGTCTAGACAGATTGTATCAAAGTAAACTCTCTGGGTGTGATGTCACATGTGTTTCGTGCGTCGAGTTCCCAATAGCCCGTTCATGGTTCATTCTTGTTTTTTTCCTTTGATACATGCGCTCGACAGGTCTGACTCTTGTCAATGAGATACACTTATCACTTATCACAGTTCATCCCTATTCCCCAAATTTTCCTTTTCTTTGCATGTTCTATATGTTCACCACAAACAGTCCGCTTGGCATAAAACCACATGGTGCCAGATGTGGTGCTGTTATGTTGTGCCAAATTTGGATGGTAAAGAGGGATGAGGTACAGAGTAGAAGACAATTCGAGCAATTTGTAGTAATCCGTGAATGTAATTATATGGCAATTATCAATATTGTCAATCAAACACAAACAATGGCAGAAAAAAAAGGCATGTTTGGGATCTTGGATGCTCAAGTCAAGCGATGCGTGTAAAGCTGTGTCGTGAAGCAAACCTCATGATTTTGTTTGGGATAAATTTACGCGATGTGCCTGTTTGAACCCTACCTCCAATCCGGAGTCACTCCCGCCTTTCTTCGCCTGTCCGCGATGCTTGAAAGAATCCTAGTGTTGCGGAGAGGCCTGTATTCGAGGCGCCATACTGTCGGATGCCTCATGCAGCCTGTAAAACGCTATGAAGACAAAAGACTGTTAAAGAGAGAATCATGTTGATCTACCATTCAGGAAAATATTCACTATCGGATAGTGTATTACCATGCATCTGCATAACACCAATAGGGTCATCGATAGGAGTGATTGGCCGTTCGATAATCCTCATGTTTCTATTGCGCGGCTGAAAACTTACCATCGGCAAGCCCATCGGGGTAATATGAACACGAGGGGGTGCGTTCTTGGCTGCGAAGTCGGACTGAAGGATCTCAGACCCTATTCAGCGACGTTATGCTCTCTTAGGAATCGCTATTCACTTTTGTCAGCACACAGTTCGGTACATAGGATAGACAACTTCGAGAGTAGCAGTCGTCGATATAGATGCGATCAGAAGGCGGCATATTCTATATTTCAGATTCGGAAGTCAACATTTATAATGTATGCTTGAACGAAACAGGTCCCTGCCTTCGTCAAGATCTCCGCTCGGCAATGGTTAGAGGTGCGGGTCGCAGACACAGCAGCTCGGATGTGTTTGCCCTTTTGTTTGTCTAGACTTATTGTATTGGCCCACTTCGCATGCTTTGCAGCTCTTCTTACAATGTCGGTTTGCATCTTGTCCTACCAGCAGTATTTCACAAGTTGCTTGAGATTATTTTCCTTGTAGAAGTGCCCACCTAGATTGGTGCTGTGTACTCCTCCAAAGACACTCATTCTAGCTCATCACTTGGTGGTACGATGACTTGACAAGTACATGGGTGTCGCCAACAGCGTTCGTCGAAGTGGATTTTTATTCTTTTGTGCCCACAAACCCCCCTATGGCCCTTCACGATCAACCTTGCAAAGTATGTGTCTCCTTCCACGAGTAACGTACTGATACCAGTCATTAAGTATTGTTCACCCACTAAGTGCATCCGCCAGATTTGTTTTTCCAAGTCGGTACTCAATGTGGTAGTTGAAGCTGGACTCAAGAACTCCATCCATCGAGTTTGTCGATGGCTCTGATTTTTTTGAGTCTTGAGATCTCTGAGAGCATGGTGATCGATGTGGACTATAAAGCATCACCATTCCAGATAGTACTACCATGTCTTGAACATGTGCACGACAGTCAATATCTCCTATCAATGCACCACATAGCTCAGCTCCAGACCACATTGTTCTCCTGAAATAGACGTCATTTGTTGTTCTCCACTGTCGTTGTCTTAGATAGGAACGCCTCCAATTACTCGGTTGGGCACGTCAATGACCATGATCTGGTCCACCATTTGATTACACAATTGTAAGGATGCCTCCAATGTTAGAGCATTTCTCATATACTTGAACTCTTCTTGATCACTATCTCCCCAAATCCACTCGATAGGCTTACAAGCAAGATCATAAAGTGGCATTGACACCATAGCATAGTCCTTTAAAAGTCAAAAGCAGTAGTTCTAGACTTCTAAAAATTTCTCAACATTGGTTGGCATTGGGAAATCAGTGAATTAATCCACTTTCTTTGGGTCCATGGTGATCCGTCCGTCCTCCTTAATTGTGTTGTCGAAAATCTCAGTTGAGCATTGACTGAAGTTGCACTTAAAGAGTATTTCATACAATTCCTCTCCTTCTAAAACGTCAAGAACTTCTACATGTCCACCAGTTCCTTCCACAAAAATGACAAGGGTGTTCATGAGCCCAAAAAAAGTGACCGTGACCTCAAAGCGTAAAACGTTGTCCTCTCGATGTCTTTGTTAGGTACTTGGATATAATACCCTTAATTTAATTAAAATTTGTTCACAATTTGAAACCAAATTAAGTGGTTCCCACTTTCACCCAAAAAATGGCAATTTTGAATTTCTGGGGTGGTCTCCCATCCTTGTCTGTGATTTAAACATGGGCCTTTGCTTTCGCCCACTGATGAAGACAAAGCACGCACTTTGTGCTTGGTCGCTCGAACTTCACTCCATGAGGTTCGAGTGTTTGAGTTGTGGACGTTGGTAGCCGCCAGATTGCGCTGCACAATCTGACGGCTGCCCGCGGCAGGTGCTCCAACGCTCGATGAAAAGCGAAAACACAGAGGGTCGAGCAAAACTTACGGAAAATAACTAGGAAAAATACTGAGCGATTTTTGAAACAACTGGACAGGACTTTTAAGAGTGATGCCCGAAAGGACTTAGAAATTCACAACGTGACGCATGGGCGATTTAAAATAATTATTTTGCACGTAATTAAGATCCATTACGGTAATACCAATTGAGTAGGTTGATTTAGATGAAAATACTTGTCCCGCAAAACTGGTCAGAAAGTTTTTTTGCTTGCGGAAGAGGGTAGCGCTCTTTCATCGTAATGTTGCTCAAAACAATTTAGTCCATGCATGCTTTCATCTTGCTAGTTTCCTTGAAAGAAAATAATAGGTGTTCCGTATGGTGACATGGGTGGGCTGATGAACCCTTGACCGGGCATTTTGCCCAGCTTTTATTAGCTGGGACCGTTTGAGGTCACTTATTACATATGTATCCATGATTTTTGTTTGACTACCTTGTTTCATGTCTATTTGGTGCTCAACACTTCGTTGCTGAAGTTGTTATGGATGCAAAAGTTGAAAAAAACCATGTCACAATGAATGCCAAACCCCCTAAAATGGAAGCTAATAACGTAACGTGTATCTGAAAAAAAACATTAAACTGAAGGTCAAGACAGCCTGCCGCAATCATTACGCGATTGCGCAAGGCTAGCTGACCTATTCAATGACCAAAACAGGGAGGTCGAGTCACACTTGATCTAAACAAGTTACTACAAGTCTGACTTTTCCTGTAATGAACGTCCTGAAAAATAAATCCGTGTAAAATACGTCGTAGAAGTTTCCTCCATTCTTTGTAAAAGCAAGAACGGATTGATTCAAATAGCAAGAATGAATCATAACTTTATAGTCAAAGCAACGGCATAGCTTCGAGTGGCAAAGAGAGCCATGAAAAAACAGGAGAGCTCTCTTGATGAGGGGGACGGTCATTTGATTTTCATTCGGATACTTAGACTCGAATTTTTCTAGCTCGCTTGGGCCTCTCAATGCTTTGTCCCAACGCTCGCATTACATTGGTAACGGAGCCAAGTCAAACAGTGGCTTCATTACTCATCCTCTCTCCTCCGTGCAAATGGCTAGCTTGCACGGACAGAAGGACTCAACCATTGTAGAGTAATCCACCTCACGGAGGTGCGAGCGGAAGGCTACCCGTGGAGGCTCCACCCACTTCCACTTGCGCTCATCCCTCCCAACTCCTTAACTTTTTTCTCTCTCTCTCTCTCTCTCTCTCTCTCTCTTCCTAACCCATACCTCCTCCACATCCCCACAACTCTAGTTCTCAAAACAACCCCACGATCCTGGGCATCCACGATGGTGGGGGCCAAGGGAGAGTTTGCACAAAGGCAAGGCAAGGGTGGGAGCAGGGGTCTACTGCTGCAACGCAAGAAAGTGCTGACTTCCAGAGCAAGCTTTTGACGAAAGTGGTGAGCTCTACTAGCCAAACTCTTTTTGTAAGGAGGACCAAGACAAGACATAGACGATTTAAAGACCGACAGGTTCCAGCACTGGAAACGTAGAAAAAACGGTCAAATTTTGGCTCTTACATCTCATATTAGAGCGTCGTTTTTTGTTGGGCTCAAAACAATATTCTCTAATTTTCTCTGTGATGTAGAGGCCTTCCTTGTGCCATTTGGCCATGGAAAATATGTTTTCAAAGAGATTCTCACTTCCCTTTGGATTCCATGAGCTTTGATCATGTCATACTTCCAGGACTTTGATGCCACACCCTTCAAAAGAATCTTCTCTCGATAGAGACCAACCCCTTCCCACAACCAAAAAAGATTGTGAAGGAGGAATTCTCAAAAGCCACCTCGGTCCACCTCTTACGAGGTGAAGGAAGGTACTCTGTGGGGAACCTCGATCCACCGCTCAGGTGGGTGCAGGGCGACACTCCAAAGCCACCTTGGTCTGCATCTAGCGAGGTGAAGGAGGCCACGCTTTGGGGACCTCAACCCACCACTCAAGAGGGTGAAGGAAGGACCCTTCAAAGCTACCTTGGTCTACCTCTCATGAGGTGAAGGAGGGCCTGCTTTGAGAACGTCGGCTCACCTCTTTAGAAGAGTTTGAAGTGAGGCACACCTCGATTAACAGTGTGTTCTTAAAACCCGTTAAATTAAACCACGAAGGAAAGAGATTTCCTCCTTCACCGTGGCCTTGCAAAAACAATGGCGGGCCTCAGGACCAGACTCTCTGGTTTTGGGGCATCTTCCAAACATGTGCACAAGCCTCTAGAATGAGAAAAAACCCATGGGGTTCAAGGAGCATCGCAGGACGTTGGCGCCGTGAGCCACCTTGCCAGGCTACGCCGAGAATCGATGGAGACAGGGAGAAGGCCTTGATTGACTTTGCCAAGAGACATTCCAAATGCTCCTAAAGACGGTCAACATAACGACGGTCCCCATGCATCTGAACCACAAGGCCAGGAGCATCCCTACAAGCTAATCCTTAAGCTCAACTTTGACCACGATGCTCAACCGACTCCGGCCAACAAAGGCTCGAAGGCTGCCGAGGAAGATGGAACCAATGTCGCCAACCCTAAAGAGGCCCTCAAAGGTGACAAGCTTGGGGATAAGTCTCTAGATGAGCCAGCACACTAGGTGGTCATTGAGGCCAAGCAAGATATGGATGACGACGCTGAGGCCCACAATGCTGCGAGCAAGGGCAGTGAGGCTGGGAAGTCTTCATCGATGGAAACTGCTAAGGAGGCAAACGTTTTGAAGCGAGGATCTCAACATGTTGATGGAGGTGATCATGTTATCCCCTCCGCCGAGAGCGAAGGAGGCCAACGAGAAGATCCCTCCAAACGCCATGGTGGCAGAACGCGCACTTAGTAGTGCCATGCTCCGCCTGAACGTCAAGGGCCAACTTGACAAGCTTCCCACCCACCTCACATCAGAAGACATGGACTAAGCCATGGCCATCATGGGCGTGCTAGCGTACGATGGTGACATGGTGTGCGCAAGCCTCCATGAACGGGTGTTCACAATGTAATGATTCAATGAGAGGCTCTATGAAAAAAACTCCAAGATGGTCTACGACTTGCCAGATGTTGAGCACAAGGCAAAGGTGACGTTGTAGGCACTTGAGACCCTTTGTGCAAAGGAATTTGCAAATGGCCATGTGGTAATGAACACGGCCGTGGAAGCGGCGTGCCATGCAACCTAAGATGAGGTGGAGTCGATCTTTGAATGTCTTGAGTGTCCAAGCATAGAGAAAATGCGTCGGGCTGCTCAAAATGTGCTCTATGCTCCGGTTGGTAGACTGGCCCCATTGGCACAATCTGACGCACCATGAATGAGGGTCATAGGTGCACCACCTTGAACCAAGAGGGTGGGTGTGACTAGTGGCTACGTGGTGCTGGAGCCAGCGGATCGCTACAATGGGATGGAGGACGTTAACACAATCCTCAGAATCCTTAAGTGGCACTTACACCTTGTCCACGTTATCAAGGAGGAATGGGACACTCAAGGGATGCTCTCACTCAAGCCACAACCTTTTGAGAAGCTGATAGAGCTTTGTGAGGAGAAACAGTTATACTCCAACCCGAGTGAGGAGGAGTACTACGTACTCATGCGCGGGCTCTGCTCCAAACCTGCTAACTCATAGAAGGCAAACAAGGGTTTGGAGGCCTACATGCAAGGAGGCATGTCCTTGGAGAACTATGCAGATTCTTTTCTGAAGATGCCAAAGAAGGTGGACTAGTGTTACCTCACTGAACAGGATAAAAAAATGACCCTTTTTATACTGGCTTGGCCAGCCCGCAGCTTCGGGTTTTCTGCCTCCAGGATGATGGAAAGGAATGGGAGAGCTCATGTGCTCTTGTGACACATGTTTGCAAGGTCTACAAGGTGAACTCTGGCCTTTGGGATCGTGATGCATGAGAGAGCCGAACTTCACAGGACACACTAGCCCCAACAAGTGGTACCCCAAAGCGCTCCGCAGTGGCTGCATTAGAGCCTTAAAAAAATGCGTTGACATGATGGAAGGAACACACTCCATAGTGGTGTTATTTGCTGGATCTACAAGAATGCTGGACACATTGCATGCGATTATTGTCATCACAAACAACATTCACAGTAGCAGCACAGACTGCAGCAAAGCCAGCAGCATCGCAGGCCTTGCTGGCACCATGGCGGGGGACAACATTGCCCGAATAGCGGAGGTCAGAACCGCTTCCATGGCGTGGTCAGCAACAACGTGGACAGGGCCATGGCAATGTCCCAGAAGGCCAGGGGTGCCCTTAGGGAGGCCAACGCCAGGGCCAAGCCTTCGCACCCATGCAACGCCTTGGCGCACATGGTGGCCAGCGTGGACACAAACACCCTCGTGAGGAGGAACATGATCTTGAGGGAGGAGCGGCCGTGAGTAGGATTTTCAGGATGTGCTCCCCCCCCATCATGGCCATGAGTTGGAGTTTTAGGACCCGAAGCAGCCATGAGTAGACAGCTATCTGGGATTGCTACGAGTCATGGAGAGGACGTGGATAGAAAACTCATGCTTTGTGATGATGATCTCAAGGACTTTGAGTTTCTTTCGGCTCAATGTTTCTAAAAAATCTATGCTCCATTCACGAATCCTAAGTCTCTCTCCCATGTTCGCTCGTGTCCACTTGCTTATGTGACCAAGGAAAGCTTTGAAAACCACACATACTTGGTCGTAGCTACAAAAGAAACTTGTCTCTCTACCTTGGAAGTTGCACACGAGAAATTCCCTAACATCAATTATGGTGGCTATACCCGTTATTCCACAGATTAACATGTCTACCTTCAAAGGATGGAAGCTTTTGTCCTCATTCAAGAAAGAACACTGCATGTGGAAACAGATGGATGGTATGATGGAGCTACGGAGAAGTACTCATACCTACTAATTGAAGGGCAAGCCTCCATTGAGTCTTTTCCTTCACAAGTCTGAATCATGCATGACCATGCATTGTGATCACAAGCTAGTATGTGCTCTAGTACGCATCCTTGTTGACACCAGAGCAGATGACTCCTTTGTGAGTGGAGCATTTTTGCATACATGGCAGCTGAGGTACACGCCTCGTACAGGCAAGGTGATTGTCGGTGGTGCTGAGGAGATGCCAGTGATTGGTGAGTGTACAACGTATCTCACTTTTCCTGGCTTCAAAACCACTGTTCACCTAATAGTGTTGGACATCATGGACCCCTTCAATGTTGTGTTGGAGGATACATGGCTGGTGAGCCACAAAACGCTTATGTGCTTAACCTCAAAGGCATTAAGAACCCATAGTGGACGACCGAAAATGAATTTGTCTCCAATCCCCCATATTCAGCGTCTTGAAACCCTACCCAGAGCCAGCCTCACAGTACTCCAAGTGAGGAGATGACTGAGATGACTGTGTGTGTCGTACACAGCTTATGTTGACCCCTCGGCTCATGTCCATCCATGTGCAGATCCTTGACATGGAAATGGTGGTAGAAGACCAGCGTCTAGATGGGCGCCCAAAAGACATCTATCGTAGCTAGATCCTTGCTGTGGAACAACACATAGGTGTGCAGCCTGTTAAGACGTGGCCTGTCTGCTTCAGAGGGCTTTTCGTTCTGACGTGTTAGCACGGAGTTATGCCCAGAACCGTGTTTCCACCACTGCTTTGGTCTACTAGAAAATTGTGCGCTTGTGCGTGTCATGTGGGTGTGCACCAGGTTGGCGCGAGACCCTATGTAGTCTTCCCAGGGTTCAGTTGCTCTCTTTCTCTCTCTCTCTCTCTCTCTCTCTCTATCTCTCTCTCTCTCTCTCTCTCTCTCTCTCTCTCTCTCTCTCTCCCTCTCTCTCTCTTTGCATATTGCTTGCCGCCAGATGCGTTGAAGCATCGTGCTAGTCAGACCCTTGTAGCTGATTTCTTCCCTACAACCCAACACCTACTTGCATGCATTTTTTCATGGTATGAGAGCAGCGAGGCATCCCTTGCTAGGCTATACAGCAGAGACGCAACAGTGGCAGAAGTAGTGAGAGTCACAACTAAAGCCACTGTCCTCGGAGGACCCACAAACCCACACTGACCCGCCGTAGCAGATTGCAGCATCAGAGACACCCTTGCAACCGCATCACCACGCCACCATCACGAGGAAGCCAAGGGTTTCCCAACCCTCTCCAGTAGCAGTCGAGGTATGTGATGCTCAGAATGGGTCTGTGAAGGGTCCCAGAAGCTTCACTCGAGTCGCACATCCCACCCCATGGATGTGAGAGAGTGCAACTGCCCCGTTTGACCACCATTTTTGGCGTGTAAGAGCTCGTTAGAAAGCTCTTGCAAAACCCTACCCATCGCTTCTACTCCCGCCTCATTTCATCCCGTGTAGACCCTAGAAAATGAAATAACGCTCTCAGATCTAGATTTTTTCCGGATTTTGGGCTGAAAAGAAAATGGTGACGTTGTTCACCTTTTTCTTAAGTTTTTGTTTACACAAAACCACCACCACTGTATTTAGAATCCGTTGGCGCATAATCGCTCCAAATTTTGCTTGATTTGTAAATCCTTCATGCTAATGTTATCATTGTACGTGATGATGTCAGCTCCAACACTTGGCCATTTTTTTGGTTGAAACATCATTTGATACCAGTATTCCAAATCCTCAAGAAACACCAACGTTTTGTGATTCTGACAACATTGACGTTTGGACCCATACTTAGCAGGAGCGCCCAGCCATCATGCCAAAGCAGACCCCTACCAGCACCACCACCAGCGCAAGTACTGAGGGAAGCTCTGTCAGTAGCAAGCGGCGGCCGGTGCCAACATTACCACAGCAGCAGCAGCTGCAGCACCAGCAGCAGCAGCAGCAGTAGCAGCAATAGCCGCGGGAATCATAGTAGCAACAACATCTGCAGTAGCAGTAGCAGTGGCAGGAGCAGCAGCTACAGCAGTAGCAGCAGCTACAGCAGTAGCAGTAGCAGTAGCAATAACAACCTCCCATTCTGACGACCTTGGCACGTTAGGTGGGCGCATTCGCCGACTTGCAGTTCGAAAGCCGCCAGACGCAAACGAAGGAATTTGCTGAGCTAGAGGACTTGATCATGGGTTTACTGTCCCAGCAGTAGCAACGGTCAGCTGACTTGAGCAAGGATCACCTTGCCTCCAGTAGCCCTGTTGACGAGGTAGCTGAGGTCCTCTCTGACTCTAGGGATGAGGGCAAGGAGTTGCTGCGTGCACGCCTTCTGCGTCTGGAGGCATGCCGCAGAGCGCGTGAGGCAAATTCCACCCTCTATGGCACATGCTCCACTGCCGACCTTGGCCTTGGCCAGACTCGCCGCCCCATGAGCATTGAGGAGGTGGCTGTGTGGGCTCGTCTGGGCAAGGGGGTTGTCTCCTCTGTGCCCGGCCCTGCAGTGGCTTCGGCTGTCCCCTTACCCAAGTGCTTTGAGTCGAACCCACCCGTCTTCCGGACTGGGGACGACTACATGTCTTGGGAGCCGAGCATACGCATGTGGGCCATGAGCGAGGGGGTCCTTGCATACTATTTCACCCTTTAGTAGGCATCAAACTCCGCATAGACGCAGATGGTAGTCCGTGTCGCCTACGGCCTGATGAAGGCTATGCCTACCTACACCAAGGACTTTAGCCGCTTCCTTGGCAACCTACTAACTGGCATGGGAGCTGACCCTTGCACGAAGTGGGTGCTGGCTGTCACCCTCTTCGAAGGTGCCACCTTGGGCCTAATGTCCGAGTGCCTCGTCGCCTTCAACTCCCTGTGCGAGACTCCTCAGGAGTCCGCACCCGACTAGTGGCACTAGGCGATCCAGCTACATGAGGACCAAAGGGACGAAGCCCCTGCGTACTACGCAACCCACTAGCTCATTCTCTATGGCATTCACACCAAGTACGTACACGTCTTCAGCGACTTCGACCAGTCTCTGCTATGCAATATGGAGGGCAACGGGACGCTGCTTCGCAAGGCCACTCTCCATTTCATGGAGGTTGCCAGCGTGGACATAGCGAACCGTGCCTGCCGTAGTACTGCTTCAATAGCAGTTAATGCCGCATACTCCTTCCATGTCGCCTATAGCGAAAACGGCATTAGCTGAGGAGAAGAAGGGTTGCAAGTTGTCTGGCGATGGCAATAGTAGCGGCGGAACCAGCATCAACACTAGTGCAAACAGTGTCAGCTGCAACAACAATAGTGGACGTAGTAGTAGCAGTGGTGGAAACAGCAAATCCGGGAGCACTGGAGGTTGCCGGCTCTTGTGCTTCAACTACGACGGTGACTATTACTACCCCGACCGCACTCGCTTGAAGGGCCACCAACTGGACTGGACGACGATCACGCATGAACTCTAATACGTGCATGAGGCACGCATGCGACAGACGTTTGGCAGGACTGCTCGCTCGGCCGCCACAAGCACAGCCGTCTTAGAGCATCTCACAGCCACAGTGACCACCCCAGCCGACCCTCGCGACCAGGCGCTCGCCGATCGGGGTATGACGATCGCCGAGCTGCACCAGCTTCTCGCCCTGCACTCATCTCAAGGAGGTGCGAGTGGGTTGACTAAGCGAGGAGGTCATACAGCCTGTGGAATTTCTATCCTATTGCGTGACAATACCTATAGCGGTACCCTTGTGCAGTCGTGTGCGCATGCTGGTCCTGATGATGTGTCCTGGTTGCATGCTTCCCATGTGCGCCCCGACGTTCGCCTTGTCGCGTCGCCCATTCAGCGCTCCGCTGTCGTGCCCTGTTTCGTCGAGAAGTGACATGTTACCCGCTGTATGCGTGTTACGGATGCCTCCTCGGTTGTTGACTCAGGTTCCATCCATCACATGACTTGTCATCGTGATGCCTTTGTCGTCCTGCATCCTATTGGTGCCGTTCGCTCTGTCCGCACTGTAGCCAGCCATGAGGTCCTCGTCCAGGGTGTTGGGGTTGTGAAGTTCACCGGGCCAGGAGGTCCCGTGTACATCTCCGAGGTCCTCTTTGTCCCTGATCTTGAACTCAGCTTGCTGTCTACCCGTGATTACACGAAGATGGGCCTGGTTGTCATGCACACAACTGTCGATGCTCGCATCGTTGTGCGCGACACCTAGGACACCGTCCTCAATAGGACAGTCATTGATGGTCTCTACCACTTCTTCGGGTCACCTCCCAGTGCCCCCCCCCTCCTCCCTTTCCCATTGCGCTTGTCTTTGTCCTTGGTGCTCTGTCCCCTCAGCACCATTGCCTCCTGCATTGATGCCATTGGCATGTGCACCTAGAGGCTGTCGACAGGCTGATCCGCACTCAACCTGCTCTCGATCTTGATGCGACATCCTTCAAGGCATTGTCCACGACCGACTGCCTGTCCCGTGCCAAAGGAAAAATGCATTTTTCTACCTACCCTAAGGCAGTCTCCAAGGATCGTCGGCCCCTAGAGCTCGTCCACTCTGACCTGATGGGTTCACTCACTTTTGAATTTCGGGAGGACCACAGCCGCTATGGCCTGATGCTGACGCATGACTTCACACGCATGCATTGGGTGTACAGTCTGCGTCAAAAGAGAGACGTTGTCATCAATGTCCACGTCTAGCTGGTCATGGCCGAATGCCAGGCCCGCTACATGCTACAAACCTTTCGCTCTGTGTGCGGCGGCGAGTACCTTTGCGACATGGCACGCTACTTTATCGAGCTAGCTTTCTTCGACAACCTCTCCGCTCCCACCACCCCCTAGTAGAACAGTATCTCGGAATGCTGGAACCGTGCCATGGAGGATACGGCCTGCGTCATGCGCGCCGCCAACACTGCCATGCCTTAGACCTTTGCCTTTGAGGGGATGGCATACATGACATGAGCCTGGAACCGCATCCCACACAGTCCCTTTGAGGCCACCGCGCACCCTTCGAGCTTTGGTACGGCCATCGTGCAGATCTGCGCCTGGCCTGTGTCTGGGACTTCCTCGCTTGCGTCTGGTTCACGTCGGAGCAGCAAGGGAGAAAGCTCTCTCTACGGGGTCGCATTGGTGTCTTCGTCGGCGTGGTCCTACGGTCGAAGGCTTGGGGGTTCTCGGACCCTGAGCGGCGCCACATCATGGAGTCACGCGACGCTCTCTTCTTCGAGCATCTCACGTTCCGCGACCTTGCTCGCACTCACGCTCTATGTCCTGCTCATGTCCCTGGGTGTGCCAAAGCTCGTTGTGAGAGGGAGGTGCCTGCCATGGTTGGCGCAGTGCCTCCGGCTAGTGCGGTCACTCTGTTGTAGGCACCCCAGAGGTTGTCCCCGAGGGTTGTGTTCGTTGGCGCCTACAGCCCCATCCAATCTGGGGCTCACCCAACCACCCTTACCTTTGTGTTCTCGCTCACGTCCTAGTCCATATCCGAGTCCGCGTCCGTGTCTGAGGCCCTACGCGATCTTGAGTCCGCGATCGCGTCTTGCTCTGAGCCGTCCCCTTCCCCGGTCACTAACGCATCCCCGTTTGGCAGGGAGCCATCCTTGGCCGTTGAGGCCACACCATCCTTTGGTGACACACCTTCCGTGCAGCCCACGTCTGCATATGAGTCGGCGGCGGTCCCTGATCTTGTCCCGTCAGACCCCTACACGCCGGCACCCGACGGACGCCTCCGCCCTGCTCCGAACATCAACAACAGTCTCAAGGGCAGGCGCCTAGCCCCTCACCTTGCCTCCCTTGATGACATCATTGACACAACCAAGTGGCTCCGACCTCCCTCCACGCGTAGCGTTGTCAACGGTTACCCTGGCACGAAGGCCATCCGCCTTACTGCTTGCGGCCTAATGGAGGTTTAACCTGGCTGTGCCATTGGCATGACACTGCTTGCCCATGAGCGCGACCTCGCCTGTGACGCTGCTGAGTCCATGGTCACGATGGATCCTCCCTCCACATCGTATGCCCTGGCCACGCGCAGTGCGCCACCGTCGTCTCCCGACCCAACCACTCTGCGTGAGGCCTTGTCAGCCCTCGATGCTGAGCAATGGCGGGCTGCTTTCCAGGCTAAGCTCGGCGCCATTCATGAGCACAACGTCTCTAAGTTGGTGAACTTGTCGAAAAACCGCAAGGCAGTCAAGGCCAACTGGATTCTCCGCAATAAGCTTAAAGTAGATGGCACAGTGGAGCGCTACAATGCTCGCCTCACGGCAAAGCGACCAGCGACCTCGGTTCTCCTAGGTTGTTGGTGTGGAATCCACCGAGAGCTTTGTCCTTGTTGGCCGGATGACAACGGCGCTGACGCTACTGAGCTTTGTGGCACAGCACGACTGGGAGCTCCATCAGTTGGATGTGAATAACGTGTTTTTAAACGGGGACCATGATTAGGAGATCTACATGGTCCAGCCACACGACTATGAAGATGGCATCAGTCGCGTGTACCGGATACGGAAGACCTTGTATGGCGTGAAGCAGTCACCTCCCTCTTGGAACCAGGAGATCACCGGCATGGTATGACACACCGGGTATGTTCAAATAGTGATGGGTGAGTGATCCTCACCCATCCCTCTTCCTCTTGCAGTCTCCAACGTCGCTCGTTGCTATCATCGTCTACGTGGACGATCTTTTGACCACCTTACCTGACATGGAAGCAGTGAATGTCGCCAAGGCCGTTCTCTCCTCGGCCTACAAGTTGCAAGACCTCAGAGAGGCCTCCGTCTTTCTAAAGATGGAGATTGTGGGTGACCGTTTCCACTACATGCTCCATATCCATTAGTCACACTACGCAGAGGCTGTGGGGGAGCGCTTTGCTAACCTCCTCGCTGCCGTCCGTACTACCTCCATGCCCATGACCCTTGAAGGGCAAGCCGCCTTGAAGGTGGAGGACCAAGCCGACATGGGGGAGCCAGTCGACATGACCCTGTACCTATAATTCATTGGCTGGCTCATGTGCTAGGCCACCACGACACGGCCAGACATTGCCTCCACTCTCAACTTGCTCGCCGAGTTCTTGTAGGCTCCGCACCAGCGAACACTGGAGGCAGCCGTCTGATGCATGCGCTACATCCTGTCCAGTATGCGCTTCGGTTTGTGCTTCAGCGAGTAGGTGTCCGTCGTCCTCAACGAGTACAAAATCCCGCTCGATGTGGAGTCAAGATGGTAAAAGATGCAACAGCTACATCTTCCTCATTTGGGGCATTGCGGTGTCCTGGCGCAATGGTAAGTAGGACTACATTACACGCAACACTGCGAAGGCAGAGTGTTACTCTAGGCACCAATGCAGCTGAGTGTGTCAGGCTTGTCCATCTGTTGCATGAATTGTGTCAATCCATCCCCCTCGTGGTGCTTCAGTGTGAAAACATGAGCGCGAAGGCCATTGTCAAGAACTCAGGTGTGCTCCATGCACGAACAACGCACATCAACATCAAGCATCACTTCGTGAGTGACCTGGTTGACCGTGGTGAGAATCGAGTCGTCCATGTGGGTATTGACACGGAGCATGATGACTTTCTGACCAAGGCTCTGGGTCGTTCTAAGTTTCATGCAGCCACTCTTTCTGTGGGACTATGCCCTGTTCCCGTTGAAGGTTAACTCCTCATGTGTCATCTTGCATGTGCTGTACTTAGTGGCTGCACCGTTTGTGTGTGTCCTTTCTTGTACAGCATCGGTGTTTGCATGTGCATGGAAGTGTATCGCCCTTCAGTCATGAGGGATTGTTGTTGTGTTTTTTGTACACAGCTTACGGTGACCCCTCGGCTCATGTCCATCCACGTGCAGATCCCTGACATGGAAACGGTGGTAGAAGACTGGTGCCTGGACATTCTCCCGGAAGACATCTGTTGTAGCTAGATCCTTGCTGTGGAACATCACATAGTCGTGCCGCCTATCAAGACGTAGCTCTTGTCGACGAGGCCTATCTGGTTGAGACGGCTTGTCGGTCTGACTTGTCTACAAGTAGTTATGCCCAAAACCGTGTTTCTGCCACTGTCTTGGTCTGCAAGAAATTTGTGCGCGTGTTGTGCGCCACGTGGGTGTGCACCAGTTATGCCTGAGACCCTATGTAGTCTGCCTAGGGATCAGTTCCTCTCTCTCTCTCTCTCTTTGCACATTGCCTACAGCCTGACGCATTGATGCGTCGTACTAGTCAGACCCTTGCTGTTGCTTTCTGCCCTACTGCCCAGTACCTGCTTGCATGCATTGTGTCTGGTAGTTGTCTCTCGGTTGAATTGTCCTCGACCGTTGACGTAAGAATTGAGATCTTGGCACGCAGTGGGCTATTCGTGTAACGACAGAAAGAGTGCACCACCCACTCGAGAAGATTAGGGAGTCGTGTTGGTCTGGTGCGTAACAGTAATAGGGGGTTTGCAAGTCTAGCAAATAAAATATGGTCATCGCTCCCTTGCGATCGAGTGAAAATACCCATTTCAAAGTTTCCACTTTTTTATTCACGGTACACGAACCACCTCTGGATTGCTGAGCAGTTACTTTCAAACCCAACCCCTCATTGAATTCAGGGTTGAGGGTTTTCTTTTATTGGGTACACTTGCCACTTACCCACTGTCCTCGCAACTAAATGACGTCATACCTACTTTTCACACAAAAAGAGTAGGAGGGCCACTTTGGGAGAAAGATAACTAAAATGTCCACAAAATTTGCATAATACTTTTGAGGGCCACTATTCAAGACAAATACTTCAAACATCCACCGTGCCAAAAATCGTATGGGGGACGATGTAATTCTCCTCATACTCACTGTCCACAGGGGCCAGCGTAAAACAACAGCATTGAAACATGACCCCAAGATAGCCTCACGTAGCAAGGACAGCGTGGTAGTCGACAATGCCAGTACACCACACATTTCTGACATTCCACCCCGACTTGGCGTCATTGTCATTCTGGGCTAGCATTGGTCTAGTGCATACGTAACACTCGTTAGTGTCCAATGATATTGCGGTGCTGACGCGTCTATTGCGAGCACCATCCATCTTGTGCAAATCATATTACCCCAAGAACTTCACTGCGTAAACCGTGGAAATCATCGTTGAACCAAAAGGTAGTGCGTCAAACAAGGGACAGAGCTCAATCCTATAGTCTCGTAGCCACCGTCAGCCATGAGCGATAGACGCGGTAATCCACAATTATGTTTGCGATGGATTCTCCTTACGAACTGGGACAATGTACGGGGTTGCAGTGTCGATTGGCATACTGAGCAGTACTTTACATCACACTGTGCATAATTCGTCTCTGTTCAAGCAGCGACATCCTGTCATTTGGGTCGACAAGGCCTCCTTGGCTCTGACGACATGTCATCCGTGGGGCGCATTAACGGCAGAGAAGGTCGAGGGTGGAGGACTGGATATTACAGAGACCCCTTTCTTGCCCACCGAGCATGGGTCGAAATCAAGGAAGCATGGGATCGCAGAGAGGCATGTACTAGGAGCGTTCATGACTGCCATCCGCCAAATGCCACATGGTCCGCGACACCTGAAGACATGGCACAGACGTTTGACTGGCCATTGCTCAGTCAAAGACCATTGGACTGCTCTGACTTATGGGAGCCATGGATCTCATCCAAGCCTAACTTCCCATGGGGATGTAACCGCTCCTAGAGATCGTACAAATGCCAGCTGGCAATGGTCACTAGCCGTCTCCATTCACACTTTTGGACACCGTACAAGACATGGGTCGATTGGTCTATGGTCATGACGACGCCGATCCCATTGACGTTATTGACGTGCGTACCAACATACACACCTACACATGGGCAATTGTTTTGAGGATGCACTGATGGGATGAAGTTGGCGCTTGGGGCAGCGAACGTACCAGGACCAGCAGACCACATCTCACTCCCCAGCAAGTAAAGGAGGCATGGGCTACGATCAAGGCTCGCTGGGACACTCTCGTTGCAACGGAGGTCCAACCCAGTTGGGTGAATGACCCATGCGAACCAGAGACCATGTGCTGGATACTAGGTGTTCGCATGCCAACTCCTCGTCCACCAAACACCCCTGGGCAGTGGATGCCTTGGACTTGATACCCTCGATGGATACTTTGGTTATGTTTTCATAAGTTCTTCATCAACCTACCCATTGTTGTCTTCTTCGCATGCTGCGTAGAGATTGCATTGAGTGTTTAGCTTTGTCATGAAGTGTCAACAATGTCTGCTTGTTTATTCATAGCTGAGAGATAGTGGACATGTGGTACATGTTTGTACGGTTTCTTGAAGTATTTGACCACTTGTTATGTCTCCTTGGGACAGGGAGTGGTCATGCTTAATATGTATGCACGAGTACATTGTTCGTGTGTCCACTAACTTTTGAGGGTGTAGGCTTGAATTCTTGACATAGTGGACATGTCATACTTTTATGTACGGTTTCATAAACCTTTTGACCATTGAGTATGTCTCTTGGTGGTCTTTGGTACGTCTCATGGAAGCCCTCTGCCTGGCAGATAGCCGCCTCTACACTCTTCATTACTGTGTAACTTCTATTAGTGTACTGTGCATAGTGCATTCACTCTTGAACATTACCTACTTCAAACAACAATGGACAGTGTAGTGCAAGGGACAAACAGAGGCAGAAAACAAAGGAATGTATTATTCACTCTTACCAAAACCTACGTCAAACTATGGTGGATACTGCATTGTCTCATAGTGGCTGAAGAACAAAAGAAAGGAATATACTATTAATCACCAAGGTTTGTTCGCTTGTAATTTGTCACCAGGTGCAGCAATGACCACAGATAGTGAAGAAGATAAATGACTTTCAAAAAGACGTTGAAAAAATCAAACCCAGTAGAATAAAGGTGCTAATTCACATGTATTGATCCACATCTGAACGTACACGGGTAAGCCGTGCACAAAACAAATGACTTCACAAGCAGGGCACTCTGCACCTTCGCTGAACTCTAGGCATGCATCACGGAAGACTTCCCCAAAGGGGGACGCACACATGCCCGTGCATGGGTTGGCCACTTGATATCTGGCCTCCTCCACCTCTCTCTGCCCTAGGTTGAGACAAGCCATCTTGGAACACATGCCATCGACGTCCTTCACCGCACATCCCGTGTCATGGGCCACATATGATCTGACCCTGTGTCGGTGCACTTTGAGCCTTGGTTGCCGCTTGACCACCGTCTTCAGCAGGACATGGATCTGCCTCACATGCACAGAACACCAAAGGAAAACAAAAGTAAGCCGAGGTTTTCTGAAGTGCATTGTCCTTCACCATGGGCCATGAATGCATGTCACTGATTTCAGCATTACCTATGTTCACACATGGCCTTTGCGCTTTCGTTTGCATTGTGTTGGTTCTTCATCCTTAGAAGCATCAGAGTGGGAGGAGCCATCCGTTGACCCCTACTCTTCAGTCTCAGTTGTGTCGTAGTTTGAGGCACTGTCCTCATCTGACTAGTCTGATGAGGACGGACCGTTGTCCGTTGCGTTCCTTGCTGCCTCCGCTGGATTCCCAAGGTTCTCAACTTGGGATGAGAATGCGGGGTCTGCGGCTTCACCCGCTCTTTCACTTTCACATACATCATCTTCTACTGTGCCTCCTGCTACTACTACCGCACCACGCATCTCACCAGTTTCTCCTACCGTGGTCACTGCGGCAGCTGCATGTGCCTCACCACCTGCAACTACACATTCACCTGCTGTGGCTGCTGCTGTAACCACGGCAACCTCATCCGCTATGTTACCAACACCCCCATCAGCACCAGTGGTGGCTGCTGCTGCTGCTGCTACTACAGAAGCCACTACATCGCCTCCACGTTGTCGTCCTCCATCTCCGCGCACTCCGTGTCCCGAGGCAAACTGTCTGGCACGAGCTGCTTCTACGTTAGCTGGCGAGAGAGCATGTGGGTTGGTGCATTTCCGCGGGCTATGTCCAAACAACCTGCAATGAATGCAGATGTGGTCCCACTTACGACGCTCGTACCGGTCCTTGCGCTTGGACTTCGGTCTCCCGGCACCACGCTTCTTGCCCGACGCCCCCCATCCATTTTCTGCGTACTGCACCTCGTGAAGGTACACCCCGGGCATGGGGTGACGGTAAGTCCTCTTCCACGCCATTTTTGTCAAGTGGATGTCGACGTACATCTCGGGGTTGACACCAGCATCAAGCAGCACACTCACGGCGTGCTGGTATGGGAATCCGTACACGGCCCACTGGTCGTAGTCGCACTTCTTGGCGTTAAAGTCCACCTCTCGCTTGGAGAGACTATTGGGCCTCGAGACCATCCCAGACAGCGGACCAACGGGGATAATGTCGTACCCCCTCGCCTTCTGTGTGTAGTTCTTCATTTTTTCATATGCGAAGGGGGCCAACGTTGTTTCACAGTCATGGGACAGCTTCCGCTACTCTACAAACAACTTCTGCACCCACACGTACAGCTAGGCAAAGCAGTGAAAGAGGTGGAGGTGGCGGAGGTCCATGATATGTGCGTTCAAGGACTCTGCCGCGTTGTTGGTTGTGTGATCGCCATGTGCCACGGGGATGTAGACACAGCTCCACGTGGCGACCGGAACGCCCGGTTCTAGTCCACCGCCGGAAAGGTATTACAAACTCTGTGCAGATGCCTTCGCCTCTTGTGTGCGCTTGAACTCACTTGCAGTGAAGGCATGCGCGAGTGTCCATAAGAGGTCTACGGCGACATGCCCCACTTTGGCCTTCACGTTCTTGCGTATTTGCTGCGCACAGTACGTGTGCGTAGCACCGTGTATTTCTCGGGCCATAGCTGCAAGGAGCCCGGCGTCACGGTCGGAGATGACGGCTGCGTCACGGTCGCGGGCCGTGAGGTACGCTTGCGACAAGTGCAGTTGCCCTTGCCCTCATGTACGCACAGGGTCCACACCATGGGCACGGAGTGGTTATTGGCATCCCAGTATTGAGCAATGAGAAGAACCTGTTCAAACCCATTTTGGAGGAACGTCGCGCTCATGGTGATGATGCGCCGCACATGGTTCCACCCTTCACGGCATGCCCCGGGTGCCACGAAGGCTCGGCGAAACAGCTTCTTCTTGTCCTGCTCTGCGCATGCGAACATCTGGGGGTCCACTCACTTCAGCTGCACGACATACATGCCATGGTAACGGTCCTTAAACACAAATGTTTGTAACAGACACGTTGAAGGATGGGGAAGCAGAGCCCGAGGCAAAAATTACTAACCTCCGCGATGTACGCTAGGAAGAGGGACCACAACAATGTCTTCTCGCCCATTAGCTGCTTTGGACTTTTTGAAATATATTTTTGAAATCTCGTTCGTAATGGGCATGCAGTTCTTAATTTAATTAGTTCCGGCATGCGAAGGAAAAATTTGGAGATGGTGGGTATCTTGTCTCTCCGTTCAATATGGGTTGGTGTTGTTTAGGCCTTCGTGGGTATGGGAGTTCTAGCCCGTGTGACATGTGAACAAAAGGGAGGAATGTTGGGTTCGTCACTGCAGCAGCATTGCCCAAGCAGCTGGCCGCTCTACTTCACGAGCGCACACGCTTGTCCTGACCTCCGGGCCGCGTCACCCTCGTTCTGAGGCCAATTGTCCACCCTGCCAGGTACTGGAACGTTGACCACGAGTTCAAAGTGAGGTGTACTCGCAGCGCGTGCAGCAGACAGCTGGCAGGACTTGTAACTGAGCAACTTGCAGTGCTAACCTTGCCAAACAGCCTGCAGACTTTCCCGTTTTCATCTGCATTTCAAGACAAATGGTTTGAATCAGTTCGTGACATTTGAGAGGTTTGAAACCAGGTCGATCGAAGAATGAGCTGAATGCTTCATTTCCAGGACGCTATGAAGGCTAAAATCATTTCAGGAGCACCCGTTCGTTGGACGAAGCTACTTATGCAGGGGCAAACGTCACAGGCGCGGAATAAGACGTCACTCAAGCTGACGTTACAGTGCACAGTTGCACCATTGATGATTGGTGGCAAGTGGCCGCTTGCTTCCGGAGCGCCATTCGCGTCAGAAGGGGAAACAGCATCCCCCGCAAGGGGACGATGCACAAGGGGACAGACATGTGCATGAACTCAGGATGATGGAGCATCTTGTGACACCAAAGAACCCAATACGGCAAAAGCTACAAATTGCAACACTTCTCACACATACGCATGCTATCCGTCACGTGATCCGATTCTAGAATACTATCTGAAGGAATCCGAAGTTGTATTCGTAAAAGAAACAGTTTCTGAAAGTAGATATCCTGAAACAACGCATTCAGAATGCAGATATCCATACGCCCCTTCCACTATCCATCTATACATCTGCTGTTTCCTAACGCTTGAGTTTTTGATCTCTCTATCTCTCTCTCTTGTGTATGTACACCCCTCCCCATATTGTGAAAACAATCCATGACAACAACTGGCCATTAAATCTTTCAAACAAGCCCTTGAAATTTTGTACGCACAATCCAATCTTTCATTACAGTATGCACCTTCAATATGTGAGGTTTGAAGGTCAAAGGAAGTAAAACCTACAAGAAAATTTCACAGAAATTGACCCATATACTAACACCTTTTTCATTAGGACAAGGAAGCCTTCAGCTAGAAAAACAAATGATTACAACATTACAATTTCACAAAAAACCCTTAGTTCACCAGGTACACAATGACGTCTAGCATGCATATTTTGGCATATTCCGATCTCACAAAAAACCATGCTTTATTGCATTAGAAAAGAAAATGGACAACATGGAATTTTATGTTAAAATATTGAAAAGCGTAGAAAATAATGATATAAGTTTCAAACTTTCTGGCATAAGAGATTACACCTCTCTAAACACATTCTATATGGGAAATTTTCATCAAAACATAGATTTGTAAAAGAATAATCCGAATTCTACATGAATTTGGTGTCAACAAATACAAAAACTAAAACAAAATTTTAAACCAATCTTTCAAATGAACCACAAAAATCTATCAACAATCATGAAGAAAACAAAAATTTGAAAAACATTTACGTGAATCAATCATGAGAAACCTAATATCCATAAAAAGGAAAGAAAACCAAAAATCATGAGACCTCAACTTGAGTTGATTCCATGTTGCCTCAAATCATCCCATCATCATCCTCTTTAGCGAAATAAAAAGTGATGTTATGTGTACCACCAGGATCTTAAGTGAATATGTTGCTTGAAAAAGGACTTCATAGACAAATAAATTGACTACATTAATGTATAAGACAAAGATGAAGAGGCTGAGAAAAATGTGTACGTCTTGTGAACGTTTCAACATTTCACACAACATAAAAAATTTTGTATAAAGAAATGTGCCTTTATACATGTTTAAACATCAATCAAAAACTACATCTGAAATGTAGGAAAAAAACATTTTCTCATACCTATTCAATATCATGGATGAAATTGACAAAAAAATATTTTTAGTATTGGATTTTATGATGCTATAGAAACACCAACTTGGTTTCATGATGGATTGAGAAGACAACATTAGAATGAAAAATTTTCCCCTCGATGAATGAAGGTGATGTCTTCCTCTAAGATGCATGGGAAAAACATGACCACACTCTACATTGTTTCAGTGAGCGACTACTACACTAAGTGGCAACTTGAACATGGCGTACTTGAATTGTCTATCCAAAGTCTGTGCACAAAATTACACATTTTTACCCATAAACATGTGAGTGCAGTTATGTCAGCAATTTTTGACGATAGGCCACATGAAATTCAGGTTTTCAACTCCAAGTGGGGGAAAGGAGCCTGGATTTGAGTGCTCAATGCATAGTAAAGTTGTGCATGCCTATTGGCCTAGCTTCATGTGCAGCTGCGTAGTGGAATGAAGCACAATTGGGTACTAAACCCAGACCCGTCAGGGTGGGGCTATACCTTAGTAGATTGTTGGGACCACTTGCATGAACACATGCGAGCAAAAAAATAGAGTAGGGATCGCTCTCGATCACGTGGTGCATGCACGACCTAACATTGCATCAACTACCATATGCACAACTCATTAGTTTCATCAAATACTACATGTACCACTCCTCAATAGCATGCGGAGCAAAGAATTGGGACCACCTTGTGTCTGCGCCAATATGTGCGCCTTAGCAGCTAGGACCACAACCAAGTTCCCACCCTTTGAGAAGCTTCCTTGAAGAGGAAGTTATGTGCATTTGACCGGGAAGATTCCTTCAAGAGGAATCTACAACCTTACAACAGGAAGTCCCTTCTCGGCACAAAGTAGCTTGCCGAGATCCGAATATAAATGTAGACTAGACTGAGACAATCCACCAACTCCAACAACTCCAATAAATGAAGCAAAAACTCTAATAACTCCAACAACTCTAGTGGAAACTCCATCAACTCCAACAAAAACTAAGCAAGAATCTCCAATAACTTTAATAACAACTCCAACAACCCAACAAGCAATTCTAGAAGTAAAAACAATAGTCCATCATTGTGAAAAAACGCCCAACACCAAGACTCTACACTAGCTCTCATCTCAGCACCCGTGTAAGCCTGGCTATTAGTCAGCCTGGGTGGGAGGACACCCTTAACTATGTGAAGGCCTGATTACCTCGCTATGGTGGCCACACTACTTAGAAGACTCAAATTGCCTAGCATGACGTGTCTTTCTTTAAAATGCGCATCTATGGGCTTGGAGTTGTGTGTAGGAGTGAGAGCTTAGACTTAGTATTTAACCTCAGCTCAGCCATACATAGATGATTTTGTGTTGGAGTGTGTTTGGCAATGCGCTATCATCCATGATAGGAGGATTTAGAAGTTGTGTGTCTTCTTGATATTCCCCTCTTTTGAAGCGGCAAGCATGGTTACACTATGATAGCTTGGCTACGAGGGTCAGAAGTCCTCTAACAACCTACTAGTGGCCGGTAGAATGGAGGGGAGGCTTCCTTGACAACCTCGAGGCCATTTCATTGAAAAGTACAATGACCATGCTATGACACTTTAAAGGACAACCTTGATGGCCTAGTAAGGTGTTGCACGGTTGGATGGGGAAGGTTGTGACGGAGCATTGAGCGAAGCTATGTTTTGATGTTGTTTCCTTATACCATGATTTTACTTGATTGTATCTTCATCTAAAAGCTTGATTCCACTCTTCCGCTTCGACCCTTTGGAGTAGAGGGTTTGCTTGCTAGGCATAGAGATTGTAGATAAGTGCGAGATCTGTTTCCTACATCAAAACACGCCGTGACTTTGTCACTATTGGCTCGAAAAAACCCAACAGACATTATGATGGTCGACATTTCATTACATTCAGAATATAAATAACCGTATAATCAAAGAATAAACTTAAAAAAGCTTAATCACATAATGGAAAATATATGACAATGTTTTTAGGTTTTCCACCTATTATATCAAAAGATCATAAATCGAGATATAATTGTTCCATGATCTAGAGAATCATTAATAAATGAGTTTTTTGAGGTCTTCATCTACCTATTTGCGAATCAAATCAATGTAATAATTGAATATCCCACGCACATTACTCAACTACAATGAAAACAACAATCCTCTTCATAAAAACTATTTTTTCATTTCAATTATATCCATAAGCTATTATGAATTAATGATGATGCATTCTTGTTAAGTAACATGATGATACATAAAAATGGAATCTTATTTTAGAAACATTTTTCACAAGTAATGTGGAGAAACACAAGTAATTAGGAAATGTAAGTAGATTTTTGAAAAAAAAATTAATTGAACCATTGAACATAATTTCAGCAATCGGTGAGATGGAATTAAGTGAACAATAACATGGAAAACTTTACTTCCTACATGTTTTATTCAGGAAACAATACTTTTAGAAACGTAATATGGTTGAAAAGTAAAGCAAGTAATAAAAAAATTGTTTAAACCTTAATTTATTTCTTGTATTATAATTTGAATGATATTTGACGTTATTGATTGATGATGGACTGAAGAACCGGTAAACTAAAACATGATTCCAAATGCCCCACATCCATCATATGTCTTTCAAATACGGATGCAAATCATTCAAGATTTTCAATCCTATTTCATATACATGTTTTTGTGGCAGCTTAGTGTTTCAACATTCCCTTATGTAAGAGAGAACACAATATTTGAATCGTTTCCATTGATTATGATGGGAAAACATAATGTGGTTGAATTAAAGTCGATTTAAACATTGTGGAAGGTTAGATGGTAGCTTTGATTCATAATGTTATGAATTGCTTGTTATCAAACATTTCCATTTTAATGCAAAATTCTATATTGGAAATAAGAAGTTTTTGATTCCCAAAATAATCTTTTTGATGGTTAAATAAAACGTTCTATTCATGAAGAAGACGTGTTAGTAAATTATATGAATCAAATGAGGATGTTTCAAATGTCTTTCAAGAAGTGGTTGTTCCTTTAGTTTTTAGAGGGAGATAATATTAGTGGCCATATGGACTTGACTATCATAGGAGAATAATATATATGCCTTGAATGTGGTTGCAACATTTTGTGAATCATTTATTCTCTGTGAGAAATTATTTGTTCAATGAAAGTTTATTATAAGGTTGCAAATCATGAGACCATGACTATTAATGTTTCTTTGATTTTTCTCTTAACATTGTTCATTAAGCATCGTTGAAAAATGTCATAATCTTCATGTTTACGAATCAAACAAAATTATGAGTGCATCTTTGTAAAATTAGATTAAGGATAGCCATGTTTTCTATAATGAAAACATGGCTATCAATCCCCTTGTAAAAAGCTTACATGATGTATGTTTTGTCATGTTTTGTTGAATTTCATTGTGATTGATTCATTTTTTTCTTTAAACATTTGGTTTTTGAAAGATGCATAATTCTATTGAGTAAATATCATGTTTCCATGACGTAGCTCTTTTTAGCTCTAATGTTCAAGTCAAGTCCATGGCCATGAATTTTCATTTCGTGAAAGACGGGGAATATGGGTCATCATGAGCATTCCCGAATTTAAATTTTAAACAATACATATTAATGTGTGGCTTTCATGAAGAAAACGAAACAAATGGGGTAGTTAAATTTTGTTTTGAAGGCTAAACACACTGTGATCAATCATTGAATCGATTGTAAATGTTTCATGTTTGAGTTGCAAATGTGAGGTATGTGGATGTTTCCTTGTCTTGTGGCTATTGTATTTTATGATGAATAATTTTCTGGATTGTTTTTCATTGCTGTCTGTGTAAGCTATAGTGTTATTGAGTTCTAGTCCTCCTTCAATAATGTTGGAATGTTTGTTCATGCAAATAGTGGAAGTTGTCAACATTGTGCATTGTTAAAAGACTTGGTCGATTTCAAGCAACTGCGAAGATGTGAAGGTGTGTCGTTGGAGATACAAAAATTACAAAGAAGTTGATTTAGTTGAGAAGCCATTGTTTGGTTACGCATGACACCGTCATCTGTCATTGTATACTTCCATTTTTGTGCCGCGCTATCATGCGTTTGGGTGGTGGCTTTTGCCATCAAATGCGACCTTTTGGTTCCTCATTAAGATGGAAAACCTATTGTTTTCAAGTTTTTCCTTCATGTTTTGAGTTAATCACTTCGTGATGTTTTCTAAAACAAATATTGTTATAACGATTTCTTGTATGGATAGTTCATTTGTTTTGCCATTATTTCTATGATTCTTTCGAATTTGGCTATATGTTGATATCTTTATCCACAGTGTCCATAAGGTCTTTCCGGATCTCAATTATGTCTAGTATGGACGTGGTAAGGAAGTAGCTTTGTGGTATTAGTTAAAATCAAGGGTACGGTGGTATCTTTCTTTAGGAGGAAAGATACAAAATGTAGTATATATGTGGTGAAGTGTTTGAACACTTAAAGATATTAGAAAAGGCATTTTTAATACGTGAAAAGTTTACATTTAATGAGGTATTGAACTTATTATTCAAAAGAATATATTTCTTAAGTAATGGCAATTTTTTTCTCATTAATACAATTTTTTTACCTTTTGATTTGTGATAAATGTGGTGTAAAAATTTGATTCAAACCATAAAATAACCTATGATTTACTTTATGACTGATTATCTTTATGTATTGTATGTAAAAAAGCATATCAAATTCATTTTGTTTATATATGATGCACGGTGCAAAATGCATTACGATATGATAGTTGTATGAGGATTAACTGTGTAATTGTTTTTCATTAGTTTGTTTATAATGAGTTTGGAGAGTTTCATTTAAACTATAATAAATTATGCATGAGGATTGTACTTTGAAAATGTAAACATGAAAAGCACGACCATATGAGACACCCTTGATTATCAAATTGATACTAAATATATTTTTTAGTTAGATTATATTTTTTTGGAATTTTATTTCATATATGATTGTTTTTATTATATTTAATCATTTCAGGAATTTTGATCCTTAAGTAAAGTTTCAATGTTTGTATCAATTTTCATATTTTATAGGTTGGGTACAACTTCCATTTATGGTATTGGAGCGGTATCTTGATTTTTTGAGATTGATGCTTCTTGAACATGGAAATTTAGTATGGTGGTTTTTGTTTTCCGTTTTTTCTCTTCCTTGGAGCATGTCAAAGATTCAAGATCGACAACCCTTTTGGGGATCATTTGATCATATGTGGTTGCCTTTGGGAAATTTTCATATGCAAATAATTATGTTCTGGGGGCTGCCGTTCTTGCCTGGAAGGAACAAATGTTTGATTATCTTCACGATTGAGCCTAGTATTTCAAGGAATACTATTAATCTGTATCCATGATCGTCATTTGTGGAACATTTTTATAATTGAAGGATAGCATTGAAATGAAGGCAGTTCCGCGGCCACGTTTGGAAAGGAAGATTGAAAGACAGCCAAAACAGTTTACTTCGGACGGAACGAGTTTGATATGCGAGAATCCGGGATACGATGAGACTCTGGCAGCGTTCTGGTGCTCCGAATCTTGAGAAATAACGGAAAGGCGCTCTCGAGCAGATTAGTCTGAGAAACACCGGGTCGGTGCTGCTGGTAATTGATCGTTGAACGGTGTTGGACAGAGCTTTGCGCACTCTTTTCGACTCTCTTCTTCCACAAACTGGTTTGTGGAACAAAGCAGTTTGTGGAAACTGTATTCAGATCCAGACTATCTTTTCCCGATCGCGGACGTACATCGACCTTCCAACTTTCTAATTGCACACGTGATTGGTGGAAGCTGGGGTTGTTGGGCCGATTCTGTTCAGATATTGGTTGCACTATGTTACGCCCACAAGGACCGTTCAATTTGAGATCGACGTGGAGGGCCGAGCCACGCTACCTCGACACCAGAAAGGCTCAGACACCGCGGACAGGACGCACATCCCGGGTGAGGCTGGATGTTGTTGAAATCGGTCGTTTGGCTCCTCAACGATCGATTTCAGGGATGACAGCAACTTCTTGTCCGCGTTGTTTTATCCTTATAGTTGCCAAGGTTGCGTAGCTCGGGACTCCACGTCGATCCGTCCGGATAAACTCAAAACTTCTCTCCTCCAACTATCTTAGCGGGCCCCACGCAGAACACGGATGACTGAATGGAATCGGCCCAACAATCCCCGTCTCCACCAATCACGTTCGAATAAAGATAGTTGGAACCTCGACATGCGTCCGCGTTCGGGAAGAGACGCTCCGGATCTGACCGGCTGCGCAAATCCTCTGACCGGCAACGATGATGACTTCTTAGCTGCAAGCAATTCGTGGACTCCGCATGTCCTTCAACGAAATGCTCCACGAACTGTCCGACAGCGTCCAACGACCGATTTCAACGACACCCAGCCTCACCCCCCATCGTTGGAATCTATCGTTGACGCGGCCCAACTGCGCATTCCAGCGTTTACCAGCCGCATCAAGTCTGCAAACCAGTGCACATCGCAGCAGTCCGAACTCAAAGAAGCACCGGAAGACCCGCCCCTTCCCCCCCCCCCCCCCCCCCCCCGACCGCAGCACGCGCGCTCCCCGTCTTCAGGAGGCGACATAGGATCAAACCACCGTGCGTCCACGGCAGGGCACGTTTCAGAGCTCCTCCCCTCCGCGGGTGCCAACGGTGCACAAGCCACTAGGCGCCGTGCAGGGGATGCTGCAGTCAAGAAATAAATACATTTTTTTGGTGACGGAACATGATCTTGAGGTCAGCAGTTTGGCCAGCGCGCGTACGAGGTCTGCGCACGGCACCCTTCCTGCCACAACGCTTTCTCATTTCTCGGTCGCGATTGTTCAGTATCCAACCTCCCACAGCGACTGTCAGCGATGGTGATCCTGGTCAAGACTTCACTCTGAACAAATCCCGTGGTCTCTCTGCCTATCTTCTTTGCTAAACTGACATCTGTCTTCCGCCCGGAGGGTAGATGTCCTTTTAGCGGAGTAAGATCAAAGGGACGGCGCAGCACATCAGTGGACCCGTCTCCCTCACCTCGTCCCTTCGCGCTCACAAGGCTGTCAACCGTCAGCTCCGACGACCACCGATCCACCCGCCCGTTTCCGCCACTCGGTGCCGCCCCAGTTTCACCCCCCTCACTCCTAACTGCAGCGACAGTCCCCCGAAGTTGTCCTCATCGCCCGAGCGCACTTCTTAACTCCCCCCCAGTGCTCGTCGTCCCCCGTGGTTTCCTACCATGCCCGTCTCCGCCCTCCCCTCCCCTCCTGCCTCAGGCCGCGAGACCGCGGACGGCCAGGCGGCCCTCTCCAAAGCCATGTCTGCCGCGCAGACGGCCATCCGCGATCTCTTCCAGCTCGTCAACACAATGTCGCACGAGGAGAAGCAGCACACGTCCGCGCAGGCGCAGGCTCCGACCGCATGCAACGTCGCCGGGCCGTCCGCCCTCCCCTCGTCGCTGCAACGCCCTGTCAACTACTCTTCCCACCAGCTCGGGCAGCAGCAGCAGCCTCAGCCCGTCTCCTCCTCCCAGCCTCCCCCTTGCGTGCCTCACCAACCGCCCTCGGCGTACTCACCGTTCGTCGCCCCGCCCGAGTCGCACGTCCAGTCCCATCCCTGCCTGTCTCATTCATGTGCAAGCAGCAGCAGCAATGGCAGCAGTGGCAGCGGCAGGACGCCGCAGGTGCTTCAACCGCACACTGACACCATGCGTCAACATTATCAGGAGCAGCAGCACCACCATCAGCAGCAGCAGCAGCAGCAGCAGTACCGGCAGCAGCAGCATCAGCTGCGCCAGCAGCAGCAGCAGCAGCAGCACCACCACCAGCACCGACAGCAGCAGCCGCAGCAGATCCACTGTGATCAGCAGCTTCCGCCTAGCCACTATCTCGCCGCATCCACCTGCGCGAGTGTCCAGTCTCCTCGGTCACTCATGCTCCACCTTCCCACCATGTGTGCTACGCATACTGCTGCCACCACCATTGACGCTGCCGCTGCTGGTCCTCCCTCCCTTCCGCAGAAGCGCCCTATTTCTCCGCCGAGCCAGCCACAGCCGAGTCTGCATGCCGATGCAGTGTTCGGACCGAGCCCTGCTGGTGCTGCGCTTGCTGGTGCTGCGCTCTCCGGCGCTCACCGAGTCGACGCCTGGTGCAGCAGCCTACTCCCTCAGGCGAAGCGGCACAAGTCGGACGGTGACCTCAGCCCCCGCGCCTTCAGGAGCAGCGGGAGCGGCGGCAGCAGCAGCAGCAGCAGCAGCAGTGTTTCCTCCACATGTTGGGCTGACGCATGGCACCAGCAGAAGACGTTCGTCTCCTCCCCCACCTCTCAGCTCACACCCTCAGCCGCAGACCTCCCCGCCTTTGGCACAGCCCTTGCTCCGACGAGACTGTCAACAGAGGGAGGTGTGCCTCCCGCCTCCTCTCCTGCTTTCGGGGGTCTAGGCCCTGCCTCTGCCTCTGGCGCGGTCTCAGCTAGGACCATCGAAGCCAAGGTGGCTGCCGCTGCCGCTGCCGCCGCCGCGCGGCTGAAGGGCGTACGTCAGCGTAAGTGGGGCAAGTGGGTGTCAGAGATCCGCCAGCCGAGGAAGCGCACGCGCATCTGGCTCGGCTCGTTCGGCTCGCCTGACGACGCGGCGCGCGCGTACGACGTGGCGGCGCGCCTGCTGCGGGGGAGCAAGGCTGCGCTCAACTTCCAGCACGAGACATCGTTGCCGCCGCGCGTGGTGCCGCTGCCGGCCGTCACCATCCGCGCGCTGCTGCGCGCGAGCGACGAGGCGCTGGGCCCTGACGCGGCGGGGCCGCACGACGGCATCGTCGCTGGCCTCCGGGCGTGCCTCCGGGAGCAGCTGGCGGCGGCGGAGGCCAAAGGGGAACCGCTGGCTCTTGACGACGGCAGCGAGGACTCGGGAGGGGAGGACGCAGCGCCGCCGTCGTACCAGCCCTTACCAAGCCCCTTGCCCCGGGTTGCTGCCGCCCCTGCTCCCCGACTCCAACTCCTTCCGGGCTCGGCGTTGCAGCATCTCCAGTCGATGGTGTCGCTGTGCCGGCCTGCGCCGCTGATTCCTCTCACTGCCTCGCCCTCCCCCGAGGAGCCTTGCTCTCCTCTTCATCCTGCGTCTGCCGCTGCTGCTGCTGCTGCGGCTGCATGTGCAGGTGCCGCCTATGCATCTGTGCCTAGTGCGGCAGCAGTGGCGGAGATCTTTGGAGTGGCGGCGGACGGGAGAAGCGGAGAGGCTGGACCAAAGCTAGAGATGACTCGGGCCCAGTCGATGGAGCGGATGGCGATGGCTGGGGTGCCTCCGGCCAACGGCACAGCAATGGCTGCCGCTGCAGTGGCGACAGCAGCGGCTGCCGTGGCAGCGGCAGCGGAGGAGGAGGAGATGGAGTCGCTGCTTAACGAGCTGGAGCCTCTGGTGGATGCG